>JADLZK010008885.1:0-293491 GCA_015847255.1 Hyparrhenia diplandra
AATATCAAGTGGCTTACGTATGCTTTCCTTTGTATTGAGAAAGCCTTAGGACGTTTAGCTGCCCAAAAATTTTCAAATATATTTTCATCAGAGTGAATGAAAAATGAAACAAAAAATTATCGTTTTTTAGCAAAAACTTTGTAGTAGGTAGAAAAGAAGCCCACCGATCACCGAATCGAGCCCAAATAAGCTAACCGCGTATTGTTGGCCCATTGCTCCAGCACGTACTCGCAGCCCATCACGTGCCACCGCTTCAGAGTCTGAGGTGGCCCCCACCATAATCGTCAGGGACTCAGGGCTGAGGCCCCGAGCTTCCTTCCTCGTTGCTCTCACGGAGTCACGGGTGGGAAAGGAAAGGAAAACCCAAAGCCCCTGATAACTTATCCCCAAATTAACCGGTAGCGGAAAGCCCGTCGATAACCTCCTCCGAATCCCATCTTCCCCTGTTCTCTCTATCTTCCCCGCCGCCGTTGCCGGCGGAACAAGCCAACGACGACGCGATCCCCGCCTCCGACGCCAAGCCCAACCCCGTCGCCCGGCCGGAGCTGCGTCCTCTCCTCTCCCTCCCGTACCACGACGAGACGATCCCATCCTATAGGCGCCCGCGCGGTCCCTCCGATCCAAAGCACGCGTAAGCATCGCTGCTCATCTCTTATTACGTTTATATCCTGTTCCTGTGTGATGTGAACCGGTGCTAGCTAGCTATCTCCCCTGCCGCTCCGTCTGATCGCTGATTCGCCGTCTCCGCGCATCGCCTCGGTGCGATTGAATTGATCGCTGTTCTGTTGGCTCGGTTGTTTCGCCGAGCCGGGTGATCGACCGGTCTGATTGCCTGCCCCCATCCAATCTACAACCTAGGGTTCCGCAGTTGTTGTCGCCTCAATCGCGCGCCTGTGTGTGGAGGTTAGGGTCCGCTGTCCACGCACGTTGGGGCAGCACGTCCGCATTCATATCTGTTTGGGTAGCTATCTATCACGGTCATAGTTGATGCGGCTCGGTTGTGTCGTGTTATGTCGTGCATCTGGGATTAGTTTCAGCTGGTTGATGCTTCTGTTTTCCACATGTCACGTACATGTTGCATTGGTAGTTTATGGGTTGGTTCTGATGCTTAGTTTGGACTTGAAATGATGTTGCATTTGTCAAAAACGATTATTCTTGAATTGTGCACAATATATAATGTGATGGGGTGGGCGAAAAAAGATTTGCAGCAGTGCAACTGTGTTAGTATATGTTCGCTGAAAAAAAAAAAAGATTAGTTCATGGGTGAATGGTTTCAGCAAGCATATACTAACAGGTGCGCTTCTGCCAATATTTTCTCTCACCATCACATTATATTGTGCATAATTCAAGAATAATCGTTTTTGGATAGCTCATAGGACTGTTCTGCTGTAAATCTTTTTTCTCCCCACTTTGCATCGTGTTCTAACAACTTACCTGCAATTACTTGCAGGTAATCCCTTGTTCCTACTATATATAACCTGTAGATGATTCCATGGGAACACCAAATGAAATGATGGCGCATTTACTCTTCCCTGTCCAAAATGGACACTGGCCAGAAGGGAGCTGCTCTGTCCAATGTAGTTGCTGGAAACAACTATCCGGTTCAGGATTATCTTTATGAACCAGCATTTGAACCAGACTTCCCAGAGTATGATTCTGGGGGATGACCCGCTCGCTCCAACACGAGCCAGTCCAAAAGTCAATTTGAAAACTGTTATTGGTGGGCTGGTTTTCGATTGTCACGGGTGTAAACAAGAGCGAGGATGATGCAACGCTGCAGGAAAGTTTGAGCACGGACATATCATTCCTTGGATCTGACCAGAATGGTGATGTCAATGTGCACCCTTCCGTCTGTGTCCCAAGTGCCCCACCACTACTTGAAGCGAATGCTTTACAATATAGTGCGTACAGGGAGGTGTTGCTAAAAGATCCACCAGAGTGGTTGCCAGATAGCTCTGCTAATTCATGCCTGCAGTGCAACTTGCCTTTCACAGCTCTGACTCGTGGAAGACACCATTGTCGGTTCTGTGGAGGTATATTCTGCAAAAACTGTTCAAAGGGAAGATGTTTGATGCCCATGAAATTCAGGATTCGTGATCCTCAGAGAGTTTGTGATACTTGCTATGAGAGGCTCGATCCACTACAGGGCTTATTGATCAACTATAATAGTAACTGCATGCAGCAAGCAAAACACGATGTCATGGATTGGACAAGCGCTAGGAGCTGGTTGAACATGCCTGTAGGTGTATCAATGGAGTACGAGATATACAAGGCTACAAACACAATGAAGAAATATTGTCAGGTGTGTATGATGTTTTACCCATCAAAGATATGTAATGTAACCTTACCAACCAATGCTAAGAATTTTTCTGTTTTGGAATGTGTAGGTTGCTAGATTAAACCCTGAGAAGTCCATACCATCATCTATTCTCAAGGGAGCGAAGGGACTTGCAATTCTAACAGTTGCCAAGGCAGGTGCAGTTCTTACGTACAAAGTTGGCACTGGTCTTGTGGTTGCTCGCAGATCAGATGGATCATGGTCTGCTCCCTCTGCAATTTTATCTGTTGGCCTGGGATGGGGAGTGCAGGTATTTATCCACTAATTTCATTATCTTAATAGTTAATATATCTTTAACATCTATAGACAAGTGATTGTTCTTCATCATGAGAAAATACAAGAACTTTTGCGCTACTTAATAGAAGATATGCTGATAACATTAGGTTGGTTGTACAGAAAACATAAGCTAATTGACACACTAGGTGACTGGGTAATGTGGAAAACCTACCTCTCCTTTGCCTAGTTACGCAAAAAATATCCATATAGTTACTGTGGGATCTAACTATCTACTACATATTTTTCTAAAAAAAAAACTAGCATGCCCATCCTGAACAACTTGTGAAAAAATGCATTTGAGCATTATGACTTGTTAAATGGCAGAGTTGCAAGAATGTAAGGTGTAGATGGTAGTAGATATTGGAGCAATGTAACGATGTGGATGGTAGTAGATATTGGAGCAATGTAGGGTCCTTAATCTCCATTTGATGGTGGGCTTTTTTTTGTATATTTCAGATTGGAGGAGAGCTGACAGACTTTATCATTGTGCTTCATGACCGTAAAGCTGTCAAGGCTTTCAGCAGTCGCATTCATCTTTCACTTGGTGCAGGATTGAGTGCTGCAGCAGGACCCATTGGCAGAGCCTTTGAGGCAGATGTTCGGGCCAGTGAAAAAGGTTCTGGGATATGCTACACTTACAGCTGCAGCAAAGGTAGAAATTTGAACATTAGTTCTTAACAGCGCTCCCATTCTAGATTCTTTTTAGATCGAAATTAGTAAGTGATAATTTGATCATAAAATGTAACGGCGGTGTTCTTTTAAGAGAGTGACTTAGGTTCCTGTTTATCTTGTGGCAATAGTTAAAAAGGTAATAACACATGGATTTACCCATGAAAAAGAGATCCAAACAGTCTGATTTGGCAATTCATACTACTTCGCGTTGAGATATCACAAGATCTTTTTAACTTAACGTTTGCTATTCATGAATATACTTTTAGTGATAATTTGATCATAAAATGTAATGGTGGTGTTCTTTTAATAGAGTGACCTAGGTTCCTGTTTATCTTCTGGCAGTAGTTAAAAAAGGTAATATGTACATGGATTTACCCATGAAAAAGAGACCCAAACAGTCTGAATTGGCAATTCATACTACTCACATTGAGATATCACAAGATCTGTCTAACTTATTCTTGCTATTCATGAATATACTCGTAGTACTTATTGTCATGGAAACTTGTAAACAGGTGCCTTCGTTGGGGTTTCACTGGAAGGGAATGTCGTGACAACCAGAATGGAGACCAATCTACGCTTCTACGGCGATGCGTACCTGACGGCAACTGATATCCTGTTTGGGAGGGTGGAGCGGCCCCGAGCCGCTCAGCCCTTGTACTCAGCTCTAGATGATCTGTTCTCCAAAATGGTTTGCTAGCCTGTTTAGATTGGTGTGATTCTCTGCTGCATTGGTGGCATGCAGTCATGTATATAAACATTAAACATAAGGTAGCAGCAAAAAAAAAAAAAAAAAAATCCAAAAAAGGGGAAATATGGCAAGGAAAAAAATGTACAGCTTTTGTTGGATGGTTTCACTAGTGATATCAGTCCACACCTGTAAATATTGGCAGAATGTTTAGTACGCTGCAGTGTGCCGCTGATGGTACTCATTCATGCAATGGAAGATTGATGCATACATTTACATTTGTTGGTTAGTTTGTGGCTGATGGGGGCCATTTGGCTGCAATCACGTGCTGGCCGCTGCTTTGTTGTGTTGCTGTTCGACTGGTGGTTTCTGCACATGATACGCCGTTCAAGCGAACAGGGATACATTTTGTTTCTAGCCGTACTGTCCTTTCGGAAAAGGAATTTCTAGGCTCAGGGAAAGGAAATGGTTTCTGACTTTCGGAAAAGTCCGCGGAGCTACAACTACAAGAGGCGTCGCCCACCGTCTTCCACCCCAGCCTCCCTGTCCGCGGCCTCCATAAACGACCGTGGCCAGGTTTGCAGCAGCCCACGACACGATGCTCAAAAAAAAAAAAAAAAAAAAAGCAGCCCACGACACGAGCGCACCTGTCCGTCTCATTACCTCGTGGGCAGCGGCAGACCGGCAGAACCATCGGAGCAATCGAAATATTTGTCACGTTCAATCTAGCAGAGATTCCTTTGCTTTTCGTGTGGTTAACCGGAGTAAACGTTTCCTCGGTCTCACCTTCCAAGGAGCAATTTGGCAGATAAACAAATCAATTAGGTTATCAGCTTTGCCTTTGCTTCTGCGCTACTTCCTCGACAAAAAGATGGCGTGACATGATGTCTTCTTCATACACAAAGTTGTGTAAGGTACGGTGCCGTCAGTATCTGCAAGCACTCAAATTTCACGCCATCAAGAACACCTTTTGAGAGTTGGAACATGGAGAGATTCATGTTATCATGTACTACAAGCTGAACAGGTTGAGTTTTTATTGAATTTAAACACCAATACTGGTGCTTCCATCAACCAGCAGTAGCAAGATACAAGAACATCACCTGAGAGGTGATGATAGAACAACAATTAATTCAGCGAAAAGAGCATGATAAAAGGCGAAGCCATAATTACACGGCAGTTAGACATGTTTCTATTCTTGCAAATCCTCAGCGCCCATCACACACACTCAGGGAACCCCAACAGGAAAGGATTACGAAATCGTCTTGGAATAGCACCATCACACGTCCACAGCCATGTCACTGCAATCATCATCGTCTGAAAACAGAAGCCTAGTCCTTCCTTCCCTCGCCCCCTGTGTCAATGCAAGATAACAATACCTCTTAGCAAAAGAACTCCTCTTGGCAACGGCAACAAACAAGAACAATACCTCAAATTCTTAGTAAGGACACTTACAAGCTGGAACTATGCTTCCTTCACGCTGCTGCTGCGTCAGTCTCAGTAAAAACCATGATCCATCGGCATGTCGTCGAAACTCCAGAGGCCTCCAAAGTTGAAGCCATCCTGAACCACATCGCCGTTGAAAAGGGCGTCGATGTTTTCATACGAGTTACCTTCGAGGTAAGGTAACTGCACGAAATTCGGGAAAGGCTCATAATATGCAAAATCATCGGCAGGCCTCACTTCGCCATTGCCAAAAAAACAGTATTGGCCACCCTAGTCTCACCGCCGACAGCTTCTTCAGCTTTAAGGTAGCTTAAATCATTGACCTGATTCAGCTCAAACGCATCAAGCCATGCGCTGGGCATGGACATGGGTGGCGGAGAAGTCGACTCTTGCAACTCAAGCTTGGCCTTGACGACGACGGTGGCATCATCAGTGCTGCTGCCTGCTGAGATGAAATGAGCTTCAGAGGCTCCGTCGAGCTTCAGCACCTCCTGTGGCGGAGTCTTCTTTGCCGGACGAGGCACACGCCCCTGGCGGCGTTTCTTGGGATTTGTGATGGTGTCGGGGAAGTTCACCTTGGCTTTCTTGCCGCGTAAGCGCCAGGCTGCCATGTCATAGGCTCTTGCAGCCTCCTCAGCGGTGCTGTAGGTGCCGAGCCAGACTCGGACGCCCTTGTGTGGGTCTCTGATCTCAGCTGCCCATTTACCCCAAAGGGCGCCGCCGGATGCCACGGTACTGTGTCCTTCTCTTCCTGCTGGCCACTTTGGCAGTATCAACATTGAACCCCACCACAAGATTCAAACTGTTCGTTTTGAACTCTGCATAAGGAAATAAAACAGGTTAATGAACAGAAATCCCAATTCTATCCCTTCTGTATCTTGGATCATATGAATCCGAATATATATGCTGGATCTACTGTTGCATTGAGAACCATATGTGATAAGAAATGATGGAAACCATGATACAACATAACCTCTTTGAAGCACACTATGAAAATGAAAACAAAAGGATATATACTAACATAAAAATACAAAAGCAACATAATCAACAACTTATATAGTAGAAAAAGAAGCAGTAAAAACTAAAGGATAAGAAAACAAATCCATTAAGAACCTTGGTCATCATGTCCAAAATCCACATCTTCCTCACTATCACCGTCCTCAAATACCTCAAAATCAGCCTCGAAGTCATCGTTGTCGTCTTCACTAAACTCCCAAGAACTCTTCCTTTTCCAGTTCTTCTGACTCTTACTGCTGCCACTCTCTGTCCATACGTGATCGGCAGTAACCTTCTGCCTAACTGGCGAGTAGAGATCACTGAGAATGGCCCCGCCGCACATGGCGATCTAACAATGGAGATGGAGGATACAGGGGTGGGTGATAGCTTCTGGCTTCTGCTAATGACTTACTAATGTGGTTAAGTTTGTGCTTGCATATTTGTACTACAATTGGGGTTGTTCTAGGTGAGCTAATTTATTACAATAACAAGTTACTATAGTGCAAGTGGAGTTGGTGAGTGGACAAGTTGGATGCAAATGATGTCCTTCATTGGAATATATGTGGGTGCACAAACCAAATGGAGTACCTGGACAACACAACAAGACGCAATAATATTCTGCGGACAAGTTGGCAACTTGTGATGAGTGCAATGTGAAATCCACAAGGTATAAAATATGTTTTCATTTGGCATTACTTTGGCAATTACACACAAAGAAAAGGTCGAGTTTCTGCTTTTCAGCAATTTGCATAATCATGACGGGTTACTTTGTACTGTGAGCTATAGTATCATATGATAAATAGAATTATTTACTTTGTAAGTATTAAACATATATGCATGCAGAGTGTGTTGCTAGACGGCAGCTAATAGGTAAAATAATAAGAACAGCTTTTCCCTTATAAAAGTAACACCAAAAGTTTTTATTTGATTCAAATGGGGTTATTAAATTTGTTATGTACAGTAATCCAGGTCTATAAACTTCGAAACTGCATTTTAGATTTTTTTTAAATGTGGATTTGGTCCAAAGTACCCAAAATGCCTCTAGGGTTTCTAATGTGGCATTTTTTTTCGAAATTGTGCTGAGCACGTTTTTCTAATGTGGCGTTGACAAGATGGAGCTGTGTTCAGTTAAAATTTCTTATAAATAGAAACTTTTCATATTTGTCTTTTGTGTTTTTTCTTGGATAAATTCTCTTCCTACCATTATGATTTTGCACCTTTTTTTACCACTGCTAGTGACAGGTGTGAGACATTGATGGAAAACAAACAAATGGTAAAAGTTTGCAATGGCAAATAAGACACTTTTATTCTTCTTTAGTCTGCCTCATGAGTGTTTGGGGGATACTTTTCCCCGCGTGTTCAGTTAAAACGCATCATCCCCGCGTACAAGAGCAGTCTTTTTTTCATGGGCCGCCACGGTTCATTCTTCGTCGAACAGCCGAAGGCCGTTGGCCCAACAATACCACAGAAAAAAAGTGATGTTGACAAAAAATTGTTGGGGTGAGAGAGGCTCGAACTCTCGACCTCAGGATCACTCACGTTTAGCTATGAGACCTACGCGCTAGCCAACAACTGCGCCACCACCCCGTTTTGATGTGTCGTCCTAATTCTTTCTATATATAGGGATCTCATTAGGTTCGAGACATTGTGCCTCAATCCCGTTTTTGTGTGTGCAATTGTATACACAATGTTTATTCAAGTTGTTGTTGAAGTTTATGAAAAGATGATAACAAAGAGCGGGTTTCATTCCTAGGGAAGGTTGTACAAGATATGGTTGGTACTAAATTCTTGTCACTTGTTCTCGCGCATCTCATTTATCCTTTTCTTCTGCACGCGCCTCATCTTTCTCCTCCTACCTATGAGGCTTAAGTTGCAAACAACATGATAATTGATAACCAAGTTTGGGATCAATCCTTTTGGTGATGTTGCTCCTTAAGATGATACGATAATTGATGAATATTTGGAGTCACTATTTGCAAACATCAATTTTGCTCTTACTGATGTTCTCCTAATTTGAATTACCTTAAGTCATATTACAAATGAATTATTACGATCAAAATTATGTATATGATTATCATAATTGAGATTATAGATTTTAAACAATCATGTTGTTTGTATTCATAGATTATTGTGGTCAATTATTTCAATGAAGTTTCAAAGTTTATGGGCCATGATGATACAGCATGATAAATTGAAGGGCCACTTGTGATTTCACTTTTTTTTTTTTTTCTTATCTTTCTTCCTTTGGCCACCAGTTCATCACAAATGTTTTTTAGGTAACCGGGGGATGGAGATCCGCATCGCAAATATATTCCTGTATTCCGGCCGAAGCCGGTGGGTGGAAGGCGGTGGCCTTGGTTACATGATGATTACACAACAGGGGGAGGGTGGATTACATGGAATTTAACACTTGTCTCCATTGCTTAGCTAGGGCTTCTTTCTTGCGGGGGATGCGACAGGTCCAATCTTGGATGCTTCGAATGCAGGTGCTCCGGAGGCGGTTGGCACATGGTGCCATCCCCCTGAAAACCACCTCGTTCCTATGCTTCCATATCTCCCAACAGAGCAGCAGGAGGAGCGGGTGTAGCATCGGTTTGGGCACCGTCATGGGGGTTGGGACTCCCGGAGGTGGTCGATGGTGACCATATTGCCCGGTTGCCAACCAATCAGTGCCCAGAAAGTCTGGAGAAAACCGCACCAGAGATGAGATGATCCATGGTCTCGTCTTCCTGCCCGCACAGCTTCGCACTTGGCATCGTCAAGGTTGTTCTTCTTGGACCAAGGCCACTCTGCAGTGGATCCTGCCATGTGTAAGCAGCCAGTCGAAGAATATCACCCGGGGAGGGGCAAAGCTTGTCCAGACAAAGGCATAAGCTGGACTCTTGTGATCTTTGGCGTTGGAGGTTTTGTAGACGAGGCCGGAGAGGAGGCGGTGGTGCCCATCTTCAAAGGGGCTGCTTCGGACGTCGTGGTCGGTCGTGAGTTCCACATTCTGCACCATGTCAGAGAGCGTGCTCAACTCCTCGGTGGCCTGCGGGGATAGGCGGCGCTGGAACTGCTCCCAAGATCGACACCAAGAACGTCGCAGACGGATGCGCGCGTTCCGGCGTAGTGCGAGTGTAGGGCGGGCAGCAGCTCTGCTAGGGGGACATCGGAGAGCTACCGGTCATGCCACTTTAAAGGCCTATCTTTTATTCTTCGCTGTAGTACCTTTTATTAAGTACGTGAATGCGCTACCAGATTGTCCGTGAATGCTACACGTACATGACCCTTCAATGCAAACTGAACGATTATGTCACACTTAGCAGAGAGGATACTATCAACGCAAAGTAACGAAAAGGATTGACCTTATTACAAAACTATAACCAAACATACACCAGAAATGCACAGGCCAAGCAGACCATTATGTAGCAAGATCTTCAATCAATTGGGCATAAAACACAAGTCTCCTTGACCAAGCAGATACGAGCAATATCCAGAATTACACCTGGTCTGGTCAGAGCCCATTCCACGAGCTCTGTAAATCAAATCATAACGGCTGTGGTCACCGGACTCTGGTCATCGTAACTATCCTTCTCCGAAGCTGTCAAACAACAATCCATCACGCAAATTTATAGAACACACGATTGCACGAATGGGAGAGGGAAAACAATCGCCATATACAGTACAAAGTAAAATCACGGGCCCTCTTTTGACGCAACAACAGGGCACCGTGAGCAATGTCAGACATTGCTCGGTCTACTCGCTTCCTTCCTCCGTGACTAAACCCTGGCAGGTGGCCAGGCCAGGTGGAGGTGGGGCGTGCTATGCGCCGCCCACTTGGGCTGGGCCGGCCCACCTAAAGGTCCGCTCCGGCGCTATCCTCTTCCTCCATCGTCTTCCTCCCTCGCGCCCGACGCCCCGCCCCCGCCCCCCCTGGCGCCCTAGGGCTCGCGCCTCCGAATGAGCCCTAAGGCACCGCGGCGTTCTTCTTCTCCCCTCTCCCTCTTCTTCTCCCCCGCCGACAAACCCTAACCCTAGCCGCCACCGCCGCCGTCGCCTCCGAGCTCCGACCACACCAGCCATGGACGACCTCGCCGCCCTCGCCGCCTACCCATACCCAATTGAATGAGTCCAGCCGCCCGGCCGGCGGCGCCCCGTTGCCCTCGCCATCGCCGCCCGCGGGCCGACCGGATTCTACAAAATGGGAAAGGAAGTCGCCATGGTGGTTGCTCGCCGGAACCCTAACTTTGCCGGGCTCGCCGCAGTTGCCATGGCAAGTTAGGGTCGGGGTGCCATCGTCGCCGGCTCTGCCTCCACGTCCCCCGTAGTCACATCTGTCGGGCGGTGGCTTCAGCCCACCAAGGGGTGGTCGGGCGTGTTGGCGCCGACCGTGTCGGGCGCCGAAGGTTCCTCGGTGGAGGTGGGGGCAACATCACCGCTTCGAGAGTCCTGGCAAGTGGCAAGGAAGGTGTCTGGCGGTGGCCCATGCAGAAGTGGTCGAGTAAAGAGTCAGGTCAGGTTGGACGCCCATCCAGAGGTAGAGACGGCAACAGCGATGGCTGAACACAGGCTATGGGAGAAGGACTGGACACTAAGAAATCTCGTCATGAATGCCACAAGGGCCTTCGCGTGTCCTGGCAAGTGGTAAGGAAGGTGTCCGGCGGTGGCCCATGCAGAAGTGGTTGAGTAAAGAGTCAGGTCAGGACGGACGCACATCCAAAGGCAGAGGTGGCAGCGACGATGGCTGAACACAGGCCGTGGGCGTGGGAGGAGAAGGACCGGGCCACTCCAAGAAATCCCGTCATGAATGCCACAAGGGCCTGTCGGCCCACGGCCGGCCCTCACGACCATATCAGCCTTCCCTAGGCCGATCAGCCCAATTAGCTAGTCATGTCTAGCCTGGTCGGGGGCCCACTCAGCTGGCAGTTATTCATTAAAAAAATTCCTGAATTTTCCTCGGCTACATTTATGCCTTTCTCCGGACCCGGAGCCGGAGGCGAGCAACGCCGCGGCAGCTCACCGTCGACGAGCGCACGCATGGAACCGGTTGGACTTCCAGCGACGAGAGCAGCTGCCAGACGCGCGGCCCCTTTACCCGTTGAAGGACGAGCCGTCGTTGCGTCCTCGTCGTTGAGCACTCCAACAGGCGGTGCAGGGTGGCTTGAGGGACGACGAGATGCCATTCCCGTCCTCCGCCCGCAGCTCGTGCGTGCTCAGAGGGCTGTCAGTACGTGCCGACGTGAACCAGGTACCGCAATTTGTAGCCCCGTATTCTCGCGTCTACGCGCTTCTCTAAGTTATCTTCGCTTGGTCCCTGTGCTGCATCGGGCTGTTTGATGTATTTCCTCGCTGCGTCGTGCATCGTGCTGCACATTCAGTGACCAACCGATTGACACGCACAAAATGCAGTGAGGTGCTTTGTTGTAGTTACATTCTTATAGGGGAACGCTGCGATTTTTTCACAGGTTGTACCTGTTGTGCTGATTGTTCACAAGGATTTCTCTGGCAATACCGCAACAGTCTTCTGTTTCATGTGCGACTTTCTTAGATTCACTGCAAACTGGTTACGCGGTGGCAGTGATCGAGGGGTTTTGTTTGAGCTTAAGCTATTGCAGATGTATATAACCTCATATGTATCTTAGCATGTGCACAACATGTCAGATGTTGAGAATTGACGTGCTATAGTTTGAACCAAATTGACTTTTGTCTGCACCTGAAGTAATGCTGGTTAACAATATTATGCTCTCATTAGGAGCCCCAGTTAAGTAGACAGCTGAAAAAAAGCATGGTTGAATGTAGGATAATTACATAGTTACACCTACAATTACTAAAATAGTAAAATAAATAGCAAGGAAGTGAAAATGACTTTACATTCCAACTATTTGCTTCATAACAGCACAGCAGCCGTCTAATCTAATATACATTTTCCTTGTGCAAAAGCCCTAGTACAGATACCAACACACACAGCTACTACATATCGAAGAACACTGAATGTAAAGGTATGCTGAAGCTGAAGTACTGAACATATGAATATACTATACATACAGATAATGTCGACTTAAAAAGGATACATAAATAGTGGTAATCATGGAAGTTAGATTAGTGGCCTGCTCTGGTTGGCTTCTAGCATTGAACGGAGGTGGCTCACGATTTCCTCGAAGGAGGGTCTTTTCTCAGGCTCATTTGACCAGCACTGCTCCATCAGTTCCCTCCATTGTGGATCACATGATGCTGGCACCGGTGGCCTCAATGTGTTGCTCAAAATTCCTCCTGCAAATTTTCTGTCAGTATTTGGGACCCCAGGTGATATTAGAGCATAGGATACCCTTCATGATAACTTCATAACACACCTATAACTCCTCCATGGTGCATGCCAGCATATGGTTCCTGGCCCGTGAGTATTTCCCACATTATGATTCCAAAAGAATACACATCAACCTGTTGCAGTATCAAATATATTGGTATAAATATAGACAGTACAAATAATTGAATAGCTAAGTGAGAAGCATATATTTCTTCTTCATTTCAGTATCTTGAGTCTGCGGAAATAGCTTTTGGACATTATATAGTTTCCATACAATCTACAACCCTCCCGGATAACAGAAATAAGCAACTCAGTTATCTTAGTATAAGAAATCACTTGATTCAATGGTTGGCTTTCAGCTTATTGATTGCCATATGAGAAACACACATAGGGCCCGTTTGGAGGGCTCCAGCTCCGGCTCCGCCTGCACTGTTGTATCATTGTAGTGGTACTATAGTGGAGCCGACTGGAGCCCCCAGAACTCCAGCTTCTCTGTTTCTCAGTTCATTTTTGAAGGAACTGGAGCCATTTTTTTTCATGGGCTACAGTAAACTACAGCTCCAAACAGCACTGTACAGTGATTTTGGAGCCATCGCCGAGCGCCAGAAGCCGCACCAAACAGGGTCACATACTATGAGGCCTCGTTTAGTTGGTTGAAAAATTTGCAAAAAGCACTGTTGGAACTCCCAGTAGCCTTGTTTGTAACACGTTTTGTTTGTTTGTGATAAATATTATCCTACTATGGCGTAACTAGGCTCAAAAGAATCGTCTCGAATGTATATCTAAACTGTGTAATTAGTTACTTTTTTTACCTACATTTTATACTCCGAACATATGTCTTTTGGTGTATTTAATGTGATGTGGTGGAGGGAGAGGGGATAAAATATTAGAAACTTTAGCCATCTAAACGAGGCCTGAGTCTTGTAATATTGCTGCTTTCCTAGATCATAAAGAGAGCTTGTGAGTCCTACCTTGGTTGATACCATATTACTGCTCATTTCAAGCATTTCAGGAGCCATCCATGGAAGAGTTCCCCTCATCCCACCTGAGACCATTGTAGTTTGTTTCACCTTGGACAAACCGAAATCAGATACCTGCAGTCATAATTTATCAATTGCTCCATTTCAGCTCTTTGGAAAAGACGAGGCCATTTATACTGTCAGCAGACAGATGCCTCGGAGAATAGAAGGGCAGAAGCAGAGGATAGGGTGGAGGAACTCTGTATCACTAAAGTTCAGGTGTCTATTTACATATTCGCTACCCTTCTCTTTCCACACCACTAAACTTATTACATTAGATAAGCCACTCTGGGCCACTCACTCTCATATTGAACTAGCAGTCTCTCTTGGGCCTGCTAGCCTCGTCTCTTAACTCTACGTCTTCACCCATGTGCTGGTGGACAGCTACTTGACAGGGAGCAAGGCTGACATCCTCCCCATCTTATTATATTCATATACATCTCATCATTTATTTTAGATCAACACAAATGATAAAATGATGAAAAAGTGGCACACCTTGCATATCGGGCGAGATGGATCATTGAGATTCACCAGTAAGTTATCACATTTCAAATCAAAATGAATTATGTCCTTGGAATGCAAGTACTCCATTCCAATAGCCGCATCCATAGCAAAAGAGTAATCCGTTTGCGTCGGTCAAGTAATTTTGTTTGTGCAAAAAGGACTTTCTTGAGAGATCCACTTGCCATGAATTCTGTCACTGTTGCTAGTGTCCCCCAGGTCCATTATTCACAATCCCGTAGAAAGCCAGCACATTAGGGTGGTGAAGTTTGGAGAGGATTGCTGCTTCTCTCCAAAACTCCACAATCTGCATGATCAAATTAGTTAATGTTTTCTGATGAGCAAAACCTAGGTCACTATGTCCTGGGAGACTTCTACTAAAAACTAAGGCTATGATCGTGAATGTAACTTCAATTTATCTTGTGAACTAACCAGTTTATCTGTCTCAGATGATGAATACATGAAGCAGCTGTTCTTTATCCGTTTGATGGCAACATCTGTTCCTCTCCATCTTCCATGGAAGACAGTTCCAAATGCACCAGAGCCCATCTCCTGCAGATCTTCAAGGTCCTCATTGCTTATTACCTGTGATGTAAGTAAAACAAATAATCAATCGTACATTGTGGAAAATCGTGTGCAGTCATGGTTCCTTGTGTAATATTTCTTGTACTAAAGTTTCTTTGTTCTTCATTTCTTTTAGTTCCTTCCATCCATATCTTTTAGTTCCTTGCGTTTCTTTAGTGAAACTCAGATATTGGGGATCCCCCAGAAAATATTATAAAGATTCTCACAAACATTTGTAATTGTAATTGAACTTATGTCTTGGGACTGAAAATTCTACCTTAATTTACAAACAAGCTACACACCTGTACGTTGCTTATAATGTCTCTGTCCAATGTTGCATTTGCAGGAAGGGCTTGTTTATTTTCCCTGGTTTCATGTACCTGCCATCAGAGGAAATGCAATGGCTGTCTTGGAAATTGCTTCTGAAGTTAGCTCTCATGAGTACATATGTGGAGGTGATGAGGTGTACCTCAAGCTCTGAGATTGGTGATGCAAAAATTTCAGTAACTTCTTCTTCTGATAAAGATCCAAACAGCATACGGTTGCCTTCACCTCCCAGTGAAGTAGACCTAACAATCTGTATGTCTTGTTGTCTGCTATCGGAAGAAGCTTGCTGTTTTTCTCCAGAAGCATGCACATGCCTATTTTTTTGCAGCTCAGCTGCCTTGTTGTCTGAAGATGTAAAAGGACGTGGGGAACATGCCATTTCACTGTCATAGACAACTGGCATAGAGAGATTATCTTTATTGACCACATCAGTGTGCATGACATCCGGAAGAATATGCTCTATACACTCGGTAGTATTCACTGACAATACCTGCTCATGGGTGTATGGATTCATCTCACTGATGTGTGTATCATCCCACAAAATGTGAGCTCCTGCTTCATTTGACCAAGATATCTGGGTAGGAGCAGGCCACTCTGTCCTTCTAATTTTGTTGAGCTGATCTGTATCAGAATAGCGGATGATGTCTTCTTGAGAGCTACATATTGTGTTTATCATGCTTTCATCAGAACTCGGCCATTTGTGCACTGGTTTTTGATAATCTCCTGAAGGAGATGCAAGCATTTCATATACAGATCTTCCAACAGGCTCTTCTATCACCAACTTCTGAAAGTTGATTGAATTGTTGGACTGGATAAATTGGGACGATTGTCTCAGTCTGTTCTCTCAGCAACTTGTTGACAGGACTCGTATGTTGTGCCATGCTGCTGAAGTTTGTACTCAGTGATGGCATCCTCAAGTTGTTCTCATCTGATGGTATCATCAATTCTGTTCTTGATGATGCACTTTCCTTGTCTCTTTCTGCATTACAACCTATCTTGGATATGTCGGTTGCTGTCCTATGCAGTTTAGGAATCTGCCTTGAGGTGCTATTACTACTATTTTTCTCACACTTAGACAGATATGTGAATTCCAATGGCATGGATGAAGCAAGGTTAACATTTCTTGACTGCTTTCTGGTAGGATAGGAGCTTGCCTCGTCTTTGTTACTCTGTATGGTACAGTCTTGATTGGTCATTTGTTCCATGATAATGGGAGGAAACTTATGTAGAGGAATCCTGGATTCTTTTGATGTTTCTGTAACAATATTTTGTGAACGCTTGCTTCTAAGGCAGGCTGAAGCTTCTTCTGTCCTGCCTGTGCCTGTCAGTGATCCCGCGTCGTCAATATCAAACATCAGCTGATCCAGATCACTGGTTGATGCACTCCCAGGTCCTCGTGCACTTAATTTCTCACCTGGTCTAGTGTATCTGTATGCATTTACCAGAGCAATGTATTGTGCTTCAGTATCTTCATCTGATGAGCTACCTACCACAAAATGTACATGGTGTTCATCATCTTCATCAGTAAATAGGTACATAGTTGGCCGTTCTTTGCTTTCCTCTAGGACAATGCACTCATCAATCATATGGTGAACATCATCATCGGAGGCAACAGAGATGAGCACATTCACTTGCTCTCCTGGCAAATGGTACTTGACTATGTGAGCTTGCCTGATGAGCTTGGTTGTCTTGCTGATCAGTTCTTGCCATGACAATCCTTGACTTATCTGAATCAGATGCTTTTCACCGCCAACATACCGGAGCTTTCCATCCACAGGCCTTGGTAGGAATCTGCCATCAAAGTTGCAGAGGAACTTCATTCTAGTTGATCCAGAGTTATATATCTCTTGTTGGTACCCCTTATTTGTTTGTTGACTAGTTTCACTCAATGAAGGAAATGTCAACAGCTTCTTTGATGGTTTATCTCCAGAAATATTAGCTTCTTGCTCCCCAGGAGTGTAGCTGGTTTTGGTGTTCCTGTGATCATAGGTGATTGAAACCAAAGGCTTCCTTGTGTTTGCCCTGTCTTGCATGAATTCAAGAGCAAACTCTTCTCCAGTTTGGAATGAGTAATTCAATAACCGTGTCTTCCCAGTCGTAACAAAAACACTGGCTTAGGGCTGATATTGGGGACACCTGGTGGCAAAGCTTCTGAGGGGCTGATATGTTCAGCGTCAGAACCTCCAGTTCCAATTGTTTGTAAATTACATGGAGAATACACAGCGTTCTTTGACATTACCTCTCAGGTCAGTGTTTCATCTGAGCTGTATTTCTCATTCCATTTTCATTCTCTAAGTGAACTAACATGAACATTATCACATAGCATCACTTATGCATCTTATTCAGATAGTTGTAGTTTTGTTGACCCATGGGCTGAGAGTTATGGACTGGGTTAAAATAATAATTATGAGGTTAAAATAATAATATATAGCTTGTATCTTTTTTTAAAATAATAATAAAAAACTGTAAGACCATAATAGAAGGCAGAAAATCAAAACTTGAAGGCATAGCCTTGATTCATCTAAAACTGCCCATAATTGTTCACAGTGTGGGGTACCAGTGATTATGCAGAGTTTGCCAATATTTACAAAATCAAATAATAATTCCAATTATGTATAAACTTTACTTCAACAGGTTGATTTTTAAGGATATTAGTAATAGTAATCACTTCTACCAAAGGTACCAGTGAATCATATATGGACATAGTTTGTAAAAATTCTTGTTCGTTTGAAGGTACAAAATCGCACAAATTGTTGTAAAAAGAAATAGAAGGGCAAAGAAGATAGCTGCTAACCTTCGTGATCCCCAGCTGAAGTCTGAGTAGCAGACCCTACCCTTGAAAGTTTGTGAGCTGGTATGTATTGTCTACCTTACATTTGTGATGCTAGAGAGATTTGTATATGTAGATGGGGAGCTCAGTTAGAATAATATACCAGTAGACTTCAAGATAGCTGGATTGGAGTTGGGGCAATGGGGTCTAAACTAAGTCATCTATGAAGCAGTTAATTGGCTCTGTCCAGACTTCTAATTGGATGACAGCAACGGGCTATATTATTAGAATCAGCGATGGGATTGGTTGAACAATTTTTTCTTGGTATTATTAGATTATACAACTCATAGGCAGCCAGGAGGTCAATTATTCATACAGAACTGGAGCTAAGTGAACTGTATTGTGATACATCAATCAACTTTGGACATACGCCATCAATATGTACTAGGAAGTTCTCTATTCATCAAATGAAATGGCATAACTGTAATTGTATATCTAATGAAGAAAGGAACTGAATTGCCAGTATCTGTCAATTACGTATCTAAATATATAGTAACTGTCAGTGAAACGTTTATGTGAAGTAGGGTTGTAACATTTGTCATGCTGTGCTATTAAACCCCAACTTGAGATATTGCATTACATAGGCTTTCCTAGTTTTGTACGCAAACTGGACTCTGTAGGCAAAAGCTTGAATAAATTTAGTCACACAGTGGTCCCACCATTTGTTCTTTTTTAAGTTGACCTATGACTTCTTGAGTTCAGATATTTTTGAGTCATCTGCAGACAGATCATACAGAATCTTCTTTTTTTCCCTTTGCTTTTCTTTATTTACCTGCTGCCTGCAAATGAGAACCATAAGTAATTTTTGCATTGATTGACAAAAGGCAAGCCTTGCTTATTCTTTGATTCTAAAAAAGGTGTTTGGATTTTACTTTATCTAGGCGCGACCATGACCAAAATCACCTTTGTTTTTGTTAAGGGTCGCTTGGCACATCAATTGATAGGTAAATAAAAGCGGAAGCTTCTGTCAAGTGTGAAATGATCAACTTGCGCTGAAGTTCTGTTCAGATTTACAGCATATGTCGATTGTTTCCTCAATGAACCTGAATGGAACATGGAAGGGATTCGGTGTTCATTAATTCCGCTCAGCTTTCTCTAAGAAGACATCGTCCAGGCATACAGAGGTAAGGTTGGCAGTTGTCGTTACACTGGTATCCATTTGATGAAACCTAAGAGGATGATTTTTTTAGGAGAAAGCATGCTTATAATATAACGAAATTGGAATTTGCAGTTCTGCACTGAAAGCTTATACAAGGCTACGAGCAAGGGGTGAATCCAGAATCTGGTTCTGAAGCATATAATACTGGCGAACATTACCACAAGTAGTCGAACATTGCGTACTCCTCCCGACAAAAAATATTCAGAGATTAGGGCAGTGCTATACGATCGACAGTGACAATTGATAAATTAAACCTGGTACCCTACCACCTGCTACGAAGCTTGCGGAAGGTGTACGTCTGTATATGGATGGGATCATGGTCTTCAATATACAACGGAGCAGACCACTCTTCTCTCTTTTACGGTGAGGCTGTTTTGGCAATTGGAGAGGCGACGAAACCCGACCCTGATCTAGATCGGCCGCCGGCGTCTCGATCCCCTTCGCCGCCGGCCACCGCGACCCACGGCGTCCACGCCCGTCTCCGCCACCGCGGTGTGGAGGCGGCCACCGCGATATCGACTGGTTAGCCGGGAAGGCGCCGTCGACGCACGATACCGCTAGGGTTTTGCCGCTTAGGTTTCCTTGGTCGGGTTGGTTTTGGTGGCTGTGCAGTCCTGCGCAGCGCATCTCGCTGGTGTACCCCTCCCAGCAAGTACGATGGCATCGGCAGGAGTGGGAAGTGAGGAGGGTAGGGGCGATGCCCAAAACCCTAATGTGGAGGATCTGTTGAAGAAGCTCCATCTCACGGAGGATGAGGTGGAGGTCATGGATTTCTGTGATGATGAGGATGACGAGATCCTGGAGTCGACGGAGTTGGCGCTGGTGGGCAAGGTTCTGTCCCCGGTGCCGGTTCTTGTCAATTTGATCCGGTCTGCCATGAAGCCGGCTTGGGGCAACCCAGTCGGACTCAAAATCAGGCAGATCGGAGAGAAGACAGACAACTTGTTCGTTGCTGAGTTCGGGAGCAGCCGTGATATGGACCGGGTACTGCAAGGGACGCCATGGATGGTCGGGCGATATGCTGTCCTACTGCAGGAATATGATCAGAGGCTCACGGTGGAAGAGATTATCTTCGATAGGATGGAGATTTGGGCGAGGATTCTCAACCTCCCATTGGGGTGGATGAACCATTCCAAAGGGGCAAGAGCAATGAGCATGTTAGGTAACGTGATCAAAATGGATGTAGATGGTGATGGAAAAGCATGTGGTGCCTTCTTGAGGGCTAGGGTGTCGATGGAGGTGGACAAACCAATTCGTAGGGGGGTCTTTCTCAGAATGAGTAGAAGTGAAGAACCAAGATGGTTTAAAATTCAGTATGAGAAACTCCCCTATGTGTGTTTTTCGTGCGGAAAGATGGGGCACTCGGAGCTGGAGTGTTCCACGCCAGCTGAACGTGATGAGCATGGGAAGCTGTCGTATGATGTGCAGCTATGGGCCCCAGAGGAGAAGAAAAGACGTCTGCAGTCCTTGCTGCTGCAGCAGCTGAATCCTTCGGCAGTGGGTCTTCTAATGCATCGAGGCCCCCAAGAGAACCAAGCCGCTCAGCGGCCGTGGTTCGAAGTCAGGCTCACGTTTCTCTGATAGTGTTGTCGGAGATTCGGAGGAACAAGAAATTCAGTCCCCTCTAAAGAAACACGAAGAGGAGATAGGCCAAGGATCCAAGAGTCCTAAGTCGGGCGCCTGGATCTGCAAAAAGAGGATGAGGAACAGCGCGTGCAAGATCGGAAGCGCAAGTCCAAGGTGGCTTCTTCAGGTGCTCTCACCCGGACCCCAACCTACCGGGTGGGGGGAGTCGGGGCCATTGTTCCGGCAGGACTGGTGTCATCTCGAGTGTCTCAACTCGGGCATGGATCGGATAGCAATGTGAAGCGAGGCACGGTGACTACGACGAAGAAACAAAGGCGTGGGAGTCTGTCCAACTCAGGATCAGCGGCGGCTGCGAAGGACAGCCCCCGCCGGGCGCCATGAATATCCTCAGTGTGAACTGCCGGGGCTGCGGGCGGCCCGAGGCAGTTCAAGAACTCCGCCTTCTGGTGGAGGAACGAAAGCCTGTTGTGGTCTTCTTGATGGAGACTAGGATGGGAGAGGAGCGTGCTCTCGGGACTGAAGCGAGACCTTGGCTTCCACAATGCCATTGTCGTCAAGTCGAGGAGGGCCTCAGTGGGGGTCTGGCGTTGCTTTGGCGGCATGATGTTCTGGTGGCGGAGCAGAGTAAGTCACGGTCTCATATAGACGTGCTTCTGTCATGCGACCGTTTGAGAGTGTCTCAGATGCGGATGACTGGGTTCTATGGTGAACCGAGGCAGGAGAGGAGGAAGGAAAGCTGGTATCTATTGAGGTTCCTGCGGGCACGTCTCATTGCTCCATGGCTGTGTGTTGGTGACTTCAATGAGGTCCTAGCGGCGGAAGAACATTTTGGGGTAAATGAACGAGAAGCTTGGCAGATTGCAGCGTTCCGGGACGCTGTCAACGACTGTCGTTTGACTGATCTTGGCTACCATGGGCTGGACTACACATGGGATAATCGCCAAGACGGGGTCCGGAATGTCAAGGTCCGTCTCGACCGGGCTTTGGGTGATGATGCTTTCTTTTCGGCCTTGGGTGAGTCAGAAGTGTTCCACGCCCGTTAGCGAGGAATCTAACCACCGTGGGTTGCTAGTGGAAGTGAGGGAGAGAACCTTGGACAGTCAAAAGAAAACTCGGAGGAAGCCCAAACCATTCCGCTACGAGAATATGTGGCGAAGCCATGGGGAGTACTCGGAGGTTGTCACGAGAACGTGGGATCCGGGAGATGGGGTACATGACTGTCATCGGTAGCGGGTGCCCTGGCGTCTCTACAATCTTCTCTGAAAGGTTGGGATCGGGAGGTGTTTGGTTGTGTAAAACAGCAGGTCAAGCAATTGCGTGCGGACTTGGAGGCCGAGAGGAATAATACTCTCTATACCGGGCCGACGGCCAAGGAGAGGGGCATCATGGCTCAGCTTTCGGTGGTCCTCGCGAGGGAGGAAACCATGGAAAAATAGCGTGCAAGGATTAATTGGCTACAGGAAGGAGACCGCAACACTGCATTCTTCCAAGCCAAGGCTCGTGCACGTGGTCACACTAATAGAATTAAAACTCTATCGGACCATGAGGGGAATACCTTCACGGAACATGATGATCTTGAGCAGCTAGCCTGTGATTTCTATCAAAATCTTTTCAAGGCCCAAGAGAATCTCCAACCCGAGCTGGTTTGTCGGTATGTTCCGAGGAAGCTAACGGATGACATGTGTTCTATGCTTGAGAAACCTTTTACAGAAGAAGTGGAAGCGACACTATTTCGTATGGCGCCGAATAAAGCACCAGGAGTCGATGGGTTCAATGCAGGCTTCTTTCAAACCCACTGGCAACTCATCAAGCCGAGTGTGATCAAGGCAGTGTTGGGGTTCTTGAACGGAGGAGACATTCCGGATGAGGTAAATAAAACTCTTTTGGTTCTTATACCGAAGGTGAATAATCCCCGTGATTTGTCTCAAAGATCGCCCTATATCCCTATGCAATGTCTTGTATAAGTTGTGCTCCAAGACGATGGCTAACCGTCTACGATGCATTACGGATGAGATCATTTTGAAGAAACGAGTGCCTTTGTCCCGGGAAGATTGATTACGGACAATGTGCTTATCTCATATGAGTGTATTCACTACCCGAGAAACAAGAAGGGGAAAGGGGGGCTGTGCCATCAAGCTAGATATGGCGAAGGCCTATGATAGGGTCGAATGGGAGTATTTCTTTGGCGATTATGAGAGCTCTTGGATTTCAGGAGTCATGGTGCTCTCGATTTTGAAATGCATCTCGTCGGTAACATTCTCGGTCGGGATCAATGGGGTGTTCACGGACTCTTTCAAACCAACACGGGGATCGGGCGGGGAGACCCGATTTCTCCATATCTCTTCCTGCTGTGTGCTGAGGGTCTATCGAATATGGTGAAAAGTATTGGCCCTTTATATGTGTCAAGGGGGCTGAGGGTGAGTCGGCATGCACCCTGGATTTCTCATCTCCTCTTCGCAGATGATTGCTTAATTTTTACCCGGGCTTCAAAGAGGGGGTGACGGAATAAGTTGCAATCCTAGATGAGTATAATCAAGGCTACGGGCAACTTGTGAACAAGAGTAAATCAACGGTGTTCTTTAGTGGAAATTGTGATGATGTGTGCAAAGGGGAGGTGCTAGAAGGACTGCAAATTCCAAATGAAGCCCTTGCGAAAAGGTATTTGGGCCTTCCTACTGGCGGGCCGAACGAGGTACAACAAATGTTTTCAATTTTGTGTTGGGCGGGTGTATAGCTTTTGTGTCGGGTCGGGCGAAAAACCCTAAGCTGTGCAGCCAGGGAGGTTTTGATCAAGGCCAATGCTCAGTCGGTCCCGACATGTGCGATGTCATGCTTCAAGCTCTCACGCCGTTTTTTCGCAAACTCAACGGCGGTGTTTAACTATTGGTGGGGCTATTCCCTGGATAACCACAAGATTCACTGGCAGAGGTGGGAGAAGTTGACATGTACCAAAGAGCAGGGGGGCATGGGTTTTCGTGATTTTGGGCTGTTCAACCAAGCTATGTTGGGAAAATAGGGCTGGAGGTTACTTATGAGGCTGGAGTCGCTATGCGCAAGGGTTCTGTAGGGGAAGTATTATCACTCTTCCGACTTTCTCTCAACAACCAAGAAGAAGCGAAGCTCGGCAATCTGGAAATCAATATTACACCGTCGTGACATTCTGAAGCGTGGACTTATACACCGCATAGGTCCAGGGGAGATTGATGCCTGGGAGAGCAATTGGATCCTGGCTTCGGGTTCCCTCAGGCCTCTTGTTAGATTGGAGACTGCAACAGCTAAGAAAGTTTCTGATCTATACATCCCTGGGACGCGGGTGTGGGATGTCAGTCGGCTTCGGCGATCGATGATTGAGTTTGGATGTGGCGGAGGTGTTGAAAATCAAACCAAGCATGCGATTGGAGTCTGATGTGCTAGCATGGGCGTTTGAGAAGAGTGGCTCGTACTCGGTTCGCTCAGCATATAAATTGTTGAAGAATGATCAAATGGCCATAGCAATGGCGGCAACGGGTGAGCCCAGATCCTCACATGATGTTACAGCCCGGAAGCGGTGTGGAAAATGAATGTGCCGCCGAAAGTCCGGGTGTTTTGGTGGAGGGTTATTCACAATTTCTTTGCCAACCAAAGCGGAATTGAAGAGAAGACATGTGGAAAAAGAAAGTCATTGTGAAGTATGTGGGAACCGAATGAATCTTTATTTCATGTCGTTGTGGAATGCACAGCTGCTTTCGGCGCTTACGGGAGGAGGTGAAGAAACTCTTGGGAATTAAAATTCACGGCCTCCATCCGCATTCATGGGCGATGTGCTGAATTCGAGGACATGCTCAAAGGAGGTTGCTGCCACATTTCTTTGTGGAGCATGGGCCTTGTGGTCGGGGCGCAATGCTAGGCGTCACGACAGGAAGACTTGGGAACCGGGAGCCATGGCAAGGTACGTTGCCACTCTTGTTGAGGAATTGGCAACGTGAAGGTGCCAAGAAAGGAGGCCAAGGTTAGAAGATTGCCGGTGAAGTGGCGGCCGGGAGTTGGCTGGTGCAAAGTTAATACCGACGCTGGCTTCGAACAAATGTCCTCCTCGGGCAGCGCGAGGGCGGTTATTCGTGATCACTCCGGGGCTGTCCTTGCTGCGGCAGCTCGATGGCTAGAAGGATGTGCCAGATGCTCTTATGGCGGAAGCGTTGGCGGCTAAAGAAGGATTGGAATTAGCGGTGGAGTTGGGTTGTGAGCGGGTGATCTTAGAGGTAGACAACTCACATCTACGAGTCTACTTCAAAGGGAACTCGGGAGGCGAGGACTGCGATTGGAGGTCTTTGCTTCGGATATTACGAGCTTGGGAATTCTTTTAGAGAGTTCAAGGTAGTTTGGGTTTGTTGAGAAGCTAACTCGGTAGGCGACCATTGTGCTCGGATTTTTTATTTATTTGCCACTCTTACGGATGCAAACTGCTTTGTGTGTCAATGACGGATGGGACCATCTTAGTCACCGATATGTGGGGTTTGAGTGGCAAATAAATAAGAGTGTCCATAAGAGTGGTAAATCTGTGGCAAAAAAAATAAAACCCCCGTTGTGCTCATTTGGTGTCGCTATCGGCGTTGCTTTTTTTACGGCTCGACGACGGCGTTCCTCAATGGTTGTTGGAACTTCGCCGCGGCTGATTGTAATCCTACTCCCTCCGTTCCATAATACTTACAATTCTTTGACTCATATAAAAGTGTGTTTGACCTCTCATCTTATTCAACTTTTTTTAATAAATATTATCACTTTTGTTATGACTTATTACATCACTAAAGATATTGTAATGATGTTTTGTTTGTTTTATAATTTACATAAAAATTTGAATAAGACGAGCGAGTCAAATACTGATTTATATGAGTCAAAGAATTGCAAAGTATTATTGGAACGGAGGGAAGTACTCTGATTAATGAAAAGCTCTGTTACTAAAAAAAAGACCACTCTTCTCTCCCCCGCGCAAGTCCCACCTTCCTCTCACCACTCCGCATCACCGGCGAAGAAGTAGCAGCAGCGACAGCGAGCGTGCGAGACGGGAGGCGAGTGGCGCGTGGGTGGGGATCCATATTGTCAGTGACCCTGCCGTGGAGCAAGCCTCGACCAGCCGCCCAAGGAAGTCCGACAGGTCTCGGCCCAAGAACGTACGCGTCTCCGGGCCAGAGTGGGCTGCCATCTCCGATTCCAGCCCAAGTGAGGAGTAGTATAAGACTCGGCAGAGAGAGAGGAGAAACTCATCTAGCATTTGAACTCTATTATTCTGTATCTACTTTCCTAGTTTACCTGTAATAGAAACTGAGAACTTCGCCGTCGCCGGAATTCGGTGTCGGCTCGCCGGTGAAATCCATCGTTGGCCGGTGCTAACGAGTGGTATCAGCTCCGTCGATCTGGAACCGATCCCTCCACCCCACCACCACTTCACCCGCCTCAATCGTTCTCGCGGACTCATGGATCCCGTCGTCGGCGCCAAGTTCGACGAACTCCTCCAGTCCATCGCCAACTTCCGCTCAGTACAGGTGTCGGCGTCGCTGGATGCGACGTCGCTCGGATGAAGCGGGCGCGGGAGGCGTCGCCCGCCGACTGGCGTCGTCGACGGTCGGCTCGCCACTACGGAGCGCGAACTACGCCGCCCAGTACACGGCGGCCGCGAGTCGCCCGATAAGCGGGGCGACCACGCCGGCGCCCGCATCACCGACCTCGAGCGTAGCGTGGTCTCCATCAGCGAATCCGCTTCGCGAGATCGGGACTCCGTGGCGGCGTCGTCGCCGTCTTTGGAGGTGGCGCAGGAAGCTCACGCGGCCTGGCGCTCGGCTCGAACACTCCGTCCTCGCCGTCCGCTCGGAGGTCGACCGCCTCAACGATCGTATCCGGGTTCCGCGGCATGCCGCCGCCGTCGACCCATCGGAGCAAGTCACCGGGCGTGCCTCTGCGGATTCACGATTTGCTCGGCCCGACGGGCACCGCGTCGACATGATTCCACGGGATACGGGGCATGGCTCGTTCTCGGCCCGTGGCCCCGTACCCGGCCAATGGTACGTATCAGTCACCTCCTCTTCATCCCCCTGATCCCTACCCGCCGCCGCTTCACCCTGCTCCGACCACCACCTACCCACCACCACCTCCGCCTCCTCATCCCCATCCCACACCTATTACCCACCAGATCCCCAATTCCACCATACACGCCCTCAATTTTCCCCCAATTTCCAGTATCCACCCATGTACCCACCTAATCAGCCGACCTATGGACACTCACCATACCCACCGATCCCCAGTCACCATATTCCAAACCAACCAAATTCGCTTGGCCAATTACCTAAGATCCAATTTCCCCAATTCGATGGAGACAACCCCAAGCTGTGGCTGACCAGCGCCGCCAATTATTTCCACATGTACCATGTTCATCCAGCCATGTGGATTCAGGTTTCCACCCACCACTTCACTAAGGCAGCAGCCAGATGGTTGCAGTCTGTCGAACCACAACTAGCCAACATCTCATGGGAAACCTTCTCTGCCATGATACTTGAGCGATTCAGTCGCGATCAGCACGAGCTGCTGCTGCCGCCCGGATGATACATACTGCTATGACATCCACTGTGTCCGATTATGTCGGCGCTTCACTGGCCTCGTCGAGGCAGCTCGCTTACCCTACCAACCCAGACCCGCTCGCTCATGTGCAGCGCTTCGCCGATGGCCTTCGCCCAGATATTCGTTCTGTTGTCTTGCTTTCCCGTCCTACCACTCTGGATTCTGCCTGCACTATTGCTCTGATTCAGGAGGAGGCCTTGGACCATGGGGGGCGTCGCGAGGTCAAGCGTCCAGACGGCTCCGCTCTGTCGCGGAATGCAGTGATCAAGGGGGCGCTACCTCTTCCTCCTTCCACTACACGGCAAGCACCAAGCGACGAGCGCGCTTCATCAGGCCGTACGCCTACGATCGACGACAGGCTCGCCAACCTTCGTGCGTACCGCAAGGCTCAAGGGCTCTGCATGCGATGTGGTGACAAGTGGGTACGGGGCCATCGCTGTCCGCCGGTCCCTCAAGCTCACGCGATCCATGAAGTTTGGTCCCTCTGTGCGGACTCTTTTCGAAGCCCAAGTTTCAGAACCTGAGGATGAGCAAGTTTCAGAGCCTGTCCAGTCTGAACAGGCGTTCATGCTATCAGCTGCTGCTCTGTCCGGCCACACATTCCCTCGAACTATGCAGTTCCAAGGTACTGTCCTGGGTCACGATGTCCTGATATTGCTTGACTCGGGAGCAGCAATTCGTTCATTTGCAGTGAGTTGGCTGCAGCATTACCTCAAGTTCAGCCGCTCCCTGAACCGATGGAAGTTCGAGTGGCAGATGGTGCCACCCTATCCTGCACATCACATATACCAAATGCAGAGTGGGCTGTGCAGGGGTATTCGTTCCACTCCGATTTGCGTCTGCTTCAGTTGGGCTCTTATGGGATGATTATTGGTATGGATTGGCTCCAGGAATTTTCTCCTATGCATGTTGATTGGCGACACCAGTGGCTTCGTATACCTTTCCAAGGATCACATGTGGTTTTGCACGGGATGCAGTCGTCTAACAGACCACCTTCAGTATTTCAGCTGTTTCATATCGCTGATACAGTACCATCAGAGACTCCTTCTGTCCATCCAGCTGTTCGCTCACTCGTTGATGAGTACAGTGAGCTGTTCAAGGAACCATCCGAGCTGCCACCACGCCGTTCGTGTGACCATACCATTCCTCTGGTGTCGGGTGCTTCCCCTGTAGCTGTACGGCAATACCGTTACAAGCCAACTCTGAAGACAGAGATTGAGAAGCAGGTTACAGACATGCTGAATACTGGGTTCATTCGGCCCAAGTCAAAGTTCATTCTCGTCTCCAGTACTTCTAGTACGTAAGAAGGACGGTTCCTGGCGCTTTGCGTGGATTACAGGATGCTCAACTCGTGACAGTAAAAACTAAGTTTCCAATACCGGTTGTCGACGAGTTGCTCGATGAGTTGGCTCAGGCAAGATGGTTCTCCACACTAGATCTCAGGGCAGGCTTCAATCAGATTCGCCTCGCCCCAGGAGAGGAGCACAAGACGGCATTCCAAACGCACTGGGGTCAGTTCGAGTACACGGTTATGTCATTCGGTCTCACCGGCGCACCAAATACTTTCCAAGGTGCGATGAATACCACCCTGCTCCCAGCCTTACGCAAGTTTGCAATCGTCTTCTTCGACGACATTTTGGTGTACAGTCCCACTTTTGAGTCCCACATTGAGCATCTTCGCCAAGTATTTGATCTCTTAGCTGCCGATCAGTGGAAGATCAAACTCTCTAAGTGTCAGCTCGCTCAACAGTCAATATCATACTTGGGGCCACGTGATCAGCTGCCACGGCGTGTCCACAGACCCTCATAAAATCCAGACAGTCAAGGATTGGCCATTACCTTCCGATGCAAAAGAGCTACGAAGTTTCTTGGGACTCTCCGGTTATTATCGCAAGTTTGTCAGGAACTATGCGCTTCTTGCTCGTCCACTGTCTGATCTTCTGAAGAAAGGAGTACTCTTCGTTTGGACGCCGATGCACACTGCAGCTTTCGAAGCACTGAAAGCTGCCTTGGTGACAGCACCTGTTCTTGCTCTACCGGACTTTACAAAGCCATTCCAGCTTCGGGAGCGACCCCGATGAGTCAGGTGTCGGGGCCGTGTTGCTGGGGGACGGACACCCCCTTGCGTTTGTCGGCCGAGCTGCGGGCCCTCGCACAAGTGCCCTTTCAACATACGAAAGGAGTCTCTAGCCATCCTGGTGGCTGTGGAACATTGGCGCTCGTACATCCAACATGCAGAGTTTACCATATTCACTGATCACAGGACATTGGTTCACTTGTCTGACCAGCGCTTGAACACTCCTTGGCAACTCAAGATGAACCACAAACTGTCTGGACTCCAGTACCGCATTGTGTACAAGCCTGGGGTTTCCAATTCTGCAGCCGATGCCCTCTCAAGACACCCTGCACCGACAGCTCATCTTCAGGCCGTATCGGCCGTCTCTCCTTCATGGGTCTCTGCAGTCGTGGCTGGTTATGATGCTGATCCTCATTCCCAGAAGCTGGTACGTGATCTGTCTTTGGACCCTTCGGCTCATTCCAGTTATTCTCTCCGTGGAGGTGTTCTTCGTCAGGGTGATCGCATCTGGATAGGGATCAATCCTGACCTGCAGCACAAGATTCTTTCTGCTATGCATGATAGCGCATTGGGTGGACATTCTGGTATTCCGGTGACTTATGCGCGTGTCAAGAAGCTTTTTGCTTGGTCTGGCCTGAAGCAATCTGTCAAGGACTATGTGTCCCGCTGCTCCATTTGTCTCCAGGCTAAGCCGGATCGCTCTCGCTACCCTGGCCTCCTGGTGCCTCTGCCTGTGCCCACGGAGAACTGGCAGATTCTAACCATGGACTTCATCAATGGGTTACCTACGTCGAAATCGCTAATTGTATCATGGTCATCGTTGACAAGCTGAGCAAATTCGCCCATTTTGTTCCCCTGCATCACCCCTTCACGGCCGAGATTGTGGCCAAGGCCTTCCTGGACAATGTGTACCGCTTACATGGAATGCCGGAGTTCATCATCTCCGATCGGGATCCCATTTTCTCCAGCTCCTTCTGGCAAGAGCCGTTCAAGCTGGCAAATGTGACTTTGTCCTTAAGCTCGGCTTACCACCCGGAGTCCGATGGACAAACGGAGCGCGTCAATCAGTGCCTGGAGACCTTCCTCCGGTGCTTTGTGCATTCATGTCCGCGCAAATGGCTGAAGTGGCTCACATTGGCCGAGTTCTGGTATAACACCAGCTCACACTCTGCTACAGGTCGTTCTCCATTCGAGGTACTGTACGGGCGCACCCCTCGACATTTTGGCATTTCTCATTCTGCAGCTTCGGTGCCCGACGTCGAGGCGACTCTGGCGGCAGCGCCACAATGCGGCATCTGTTCGCCCGGCATCTGCTGCAGCGCAAGACAGCAAAGGATGAAGCACCAGGCGGACAAGGGCCGTTCGGAAGCGCCGCCGAGGTTGGCGACTTCGTCTTCCTCCGCCTGCAACCATACGTACAATCGTCGTTGGCGCCCGCGCTCCCACAGCAAGCTCGGTTCAAGTGCCGGCCCTTACAAGATCATCGGCAAGGTGGGCGGCGTCGCGTACAAGCTGGAGCTTCCCCTTCTTCCACGGTGCATCGGTGTTCCACGTCTCCATGCTCAAGGCTGCACCAGCTGCTTCCACTACCGTCTCCTCCGAGCTCCCAGACGTCGAGGACGCCAATCAAGTCCCTGAACAAGTGTTGCAGACCCGCCTACATCACTGCGGTCCTCAAGCAGTGCAGCAGCTCCTCGTCAAGTGGTCGGGGCTCGACGTCGACTTGGCAACTTGGGAAGACGCTGAAGCCATCAAGCAGCGGTTCCCGGCAGCACCGGCATGGGGGCATGCCGTCGTCAAGGGGAAGGAATGTCAGTGACCCTGCCGTGGAGCAAGCCTCGACCAGCCGCCCAAGGAAGTCCGACAGGTCTCGGCCCAAGAATGTACGCGTCTCCGGGCCAGAGTGGGCTGCCATCTCCGATTCCAGCCCAAGTGAGGAGTAGTATAAGACTCGGCAGAGAGAGAGGAGAAACTCATCTAGCATTTGAACTCTATTATTCTGTATCTACTTTCCTAGTTCACCTGTAATAGAAACTGAGAACTCGCCGTCGCCGGAATTCCGGTGTCGGCTCGCCGGTGAAATCCATCGTTGGCCCGGAGTGCTAACACATATCGCCGAGGTCAAGAAACAGTCGTATACGCGGACGGAGCATCGACGTTCTACTCCTCCGACCCCAACCTCAGATTTGCCCGCGTTGTCATCCAGGTCAACCCCATCTCCTCTGTTTTCCCATGCTATTCCAACTACGTCTGCAAGATGGATTTGCCCACCAGATGTCTGTATTCTGTACTACTTTCCATCTTCGGAAGGAGGAAGAGAGCCGCTGCCCCCACCCCTCCCCCGCGCCGCCCTCACGGCGACCGCGCCGCCCACGGCCAGATCCGCCGCCGCCGGCCACGACTCCCCCGCCCTCCCCAACCGGCTAAATCCCAGCCTCGCCCTGTGCTGCATCCCGCCGCAAGCTCGCAGGCGCAGCTCCTCAACTGCGCTCCGTGGCCAACCCACCGGCGAACCAGATGCAGCGTCCCAGCTAAAATCGATAATAGTAGGAACCCTCCCGGTGCCAATGGATTTGGCGTCGCCTCCATGCTCTGACCGGAAGGTACGCTTCTCTTTGCTCCTGCAACAGCCACTGTCTACCATTATTCCCCCTCTGTCAGCGTCCACTCACTCTAGCCCAACACTCCACCATAGATTTGAGCGTTCATGCGCTCACGACCCACTTATAACGCAAGAGGCCCAATTTCTCTCAAAATACATGGAATGCCATTGTTTGGACTTTTAGTTGCTGCAATTAAGTGGATTGTGTAATCACTGGAAGGTTCTAAAAAACTTAACTTTAGTTGAGTGTTTTTCTGTATATGGGCAAAGTTCGGTTAGCATTTGTGAATGATGGGGAACCACAATAGTAAATTATGTTTAGCATCAGAAAAAAGGTATAGCCAGAGATAGCAGAGGCTATAGCTGGAGATTTAAAACCTTGTCTATAACTAATGAAGAATGAGCAGTGTGCTTAGCTGGTTTGGTAATTAAAAACGCACCTTATTCTGTTCTTGTGGTGATTGGTGTACTCTGTGACCATGTGTTAAGCAAAGACATTGACAATAGCATTAGGCTAGTAGGCAACTGTAAGCAAAAGCATCGACAAAATTCATCTCGTGTTTGATCTGAATGTCTCTTATATGCAGGCCAATGATAGAAAGTTATTATGCTCGGCAAAGTATGTATTGTCATATGTCATTTTTTTTGGCCTTTGTGAAATCTACTCTTTGATGTGGCGCATCTAATATTCGTTAAGTAGTTCAGACTAAACTTCAGTACACATATGGGGGTCGTTGCGTGGCTGCTATCTTGTTACATTTTGCCAGCCTATCCAAGCACGATGGGATTGTGCAATCCGATCGCGATAAAAAACTTTGATGTGGCTACTGATTCATGTTCTTTATTTGGAAATCTTATGCATGCTCTTACAGCATTGATGTTGCAACTTTTGTGCAAAGTCATACTTGAAGTTTTTTAAAAAAAATAGTACACACAATGGTTAGCGTGCTTCTATACACATAGAATTGTTAGGGTGATGTCCACTAGATTAGCCCAATGGTCGTTGGGCTAGTCCGGGTGGAGATCAACCTAACACAAATGAATTGGTGGATCAGTTGTAGTTAGATCCAAGGTTGAACCACCCCATCTTTATCTTTTACAGTTAAGTGTGCTAGTCTTGCTAATGTTCTCTGTGCACGGTGTCCCAATGAAATTAGGTAATCGTATGCCATGAAAGTCATAGTCCAGTTTACACGCATTTGGTGGTAATCGTTCCAACCAGTTGTCCCTTTCCGTGTTATAGGTTGACGTATTCTTATACTAGACAAATTCACTGTGAATATTAACAGAAAGAGTTTTTTTGTCTCAGGAAGAAGATCCAATAAGCGTGGTGGAAAATGTCTATCGATATGGATATCAAACTCAAGGATATTCTAGACATAACATGTGACTTTTCTAAGCACGAAGTAGTGGGCCCTACCGTAGAATCTGATAGGTTTGGCCGTTTTTACAAGGTATGGGTACTGTGCTTAGAGTACACACTATATTTTCCATAGGTTTCAACACGTGATTGTTTCTGGCAGGGTGTGTATAAAGACAAAGATATTGCTATGAAGAGGATCGATCCCAAGAAAGAGCTTGATGATGAAAAACTTGAAGATGAACTCCGTCTCCTTGTAGGGCTGAAACATGAGAATGTGGTAAAGTTAGTCGGCGTCTGTAAAGGATTAAATAGTAGTCTTTATGAAGAAGGTGGGAGAAAGTTTTGGAAACCATTAATGGAGCGAATTCTCTGTTTGAATTTATGCCACGTGGAAGCCTTCATGATCATATCAAAGGTACCATGGTCAATTAAGCTCTCTCTCTATATGACCGTGTTTTTATTAGCATATGTGATTCTTGTACCTTTTTTATGTGTAATCCGTTTTTTTTTTTTTTTTTTGCAGCTGACTCTTTTGATCTTGATTGGCCCACATGTTACAAAATTATCAAAGGAACATGTGAGGGTATAAATTACCTTCACAGCAAATCTATTTTATTTTTGAACATAAAACCTAGTAATATTTTGCTGGACAGCAATAACAATGCCAAAGTTGATGGTCTTAACTTATCCAGATTCGTATCAAGAAAGACTACCGACGAAGGAACAAAGTAAGTTGCTGCCTCATTTTTATTATATAGTGCCTAACAACTAGTTTATGCAGGTATCTCGTAGTACCTTAGCACATAGATCCAACTATATATACTGTACTAACTCTATTGGTGCCGATCCATCATATATGCAGACCCGCAGAATCTGGAAATAGTGTTGTTCGAAAAAAAAATAGAATCTGGAAATAGTGAATATTGTGTGAAAAGTCTTGGAGGTCTAATTCTTGAACTAATCTATGGAAAGGGTTGGTTGATAAAGCTATTTTGAAACGACCAATGAAGAGTTCACTGACCATGTATGCGTGAGAAATTACGAGGAAGAACTCCCTTTTCTCATAACTCCATACAATTTGTAACACACTGTTTTGAAGTTTCCTAACTTTATGTGCCAACTAATCAGGCAAACGAAAAATGGAAGGAAAAGCCAAAAAATCTTGATGGTCCAACAGTAAGCTTACAAGTGGAAAAATGTGTCCGTTTAGCCTTGAATTGTGCTCTAAATGAAGAGGAAAGGCCAACTATGGAGAAAGTTATTCGTGAACTGAAACATGACAAGGTATGTTTGTTCTGATAGAATATGGATAATGCTATCGGTTATGTTTCAAATGGTGCTCAGTTAACAAACTTATTAAACCAAATACTTTAAGTTTGTATGTAGTTCTTTTAGCGTTAGATTACATACAATTTAGAATAAAATATATGTGCCCGATGAGGCTGCCGAGTACTAAACATTTTCAACGCGAAGTCGCTGAATTGTCCAGAATAGACTTCAACGCGGACCGTGTAGAATTAATAAGAAATATACAAATCGAATTATTAGATTAGATATGAAGCCTATTCCATAATCTTTATTGTATAGATGGCTTTGCGTTTGTAGAAAGGGTTCAGGCATCTAAAATACTAGGAGAAAACCAAATGTGTTGCTGCAAGATGATTTTTAGCATTATGAAGTGAACAACTAAATATATGTTAGTAAATGATGTACTTTGCAAATGTGAATAGCTTGAATGAAACATAATGCCATGTGTAAGTTGGATGTGTTGGTGGATGATGACGTGGACAATTTGCATGGCTAGATAGAATGTGCTAGTGGGATGTTGAGTGGATGCCAATATGGGGAAAGCGTATCTGGTGGAAACCACAACCTTCGTAAAAAACCTGTGCAAACCATGACAAAAAAATAATCTAAATTCAACAAAAAAAAAATCACACATGTAGGCGATATGATGATACACAGCCTTGCAAAATATCTTGTCCAACCTTACAAAATTAAGTCGAGAAAGTTGTCCAATTAATTTGTTAGAAATTTGTTATTTTTATATCTCACAAAAGAAGTCGAGTTTGGACAAGATATTACACAAAGTTGTGTATCATCATATCATTTAAATTTATGATTTGTTTGGTGAATTTAGACAACTTTTTTTGCCATGGTTTGCACGGATTTTCACGAAGGTTGTGATTTTCACAAGATACGTTTTCCAAAACAATCATAGTTTGGTCTCACATACAGTGTGTGACTAGATTTGATTTTGTTTATTCCAAATTTCAAAATTCCAACATTGTGACGTCCAGACTCCAGCCACACACATGATGGTCCACTCGTGATGCCATTTGTAGCTCATGTCGCCCCTCCGTTTGCGTTGCTGCGCCGCGCAGGCCAGCTATTGCTCGTGTTGGTGAGAGGATCGATGCGCCGCTCGCGTGTTGTGTAACTGTATCGAAGGTCTCCTGCGCATCAGTGGAGCAGGACGAAGGAAAGGAACAGGGATGACCCTCGCGTCCACTGGATCTCGTCTATCATCTCTCTTCCTCCGTCCCTCGATCGACGGTGGCGGTGAAGGCGTGTCTTCCTCGGCGTTGCGAAGGAAAGGAATAAGGATGTTGGTAGTGTATCGCACGAGGACGCGGGCGACCGACGGATCGAGGCGGGCGGATCTGTGGCTAGGCTCACGGATCGTCCGCCCATGCGTCTGGGACTCGCGGATCCACGGTGGGTCCATCTGTGTCTCATTGCCAGGCTTAGCGGCACCCTCAACAATGACATTGCCGACAGAGCTCATGCCGGGTTAGCTCGGCGGTGAGCACTGCACCATGAGATGGGGTGGATGATAGGAAAGAGAAAGGAAGGCAACGACGGGCCCACTTGTCGGCACAAATTGTAGAAGGCACGCCGAAAACGGGCTGCACACAAGAGATTAGACATTCCAAAGTTCCCAATACAACTCCTCCAGTAAAGAGGTAAGAGTAACTGCAAGAGCTTCCTAAAAGTTATTGCTCAAAACTTTTTATGAGAGCCTCTCTTAGGTAGTTGTTCGTTTAAAGTTAATACTCAAAACTCTTTATCAGGGTCTCTATTAGGCTGTTGTTCCTTTAAATTAGTTTTCTTCACATGAGCTCCCTAATATTTGCACCTAAAAATAGATTGAGCCCCACCACGTCATTAGTTAGTTCGATCATGAATTACTCCCTAATATTTGCACCAAAAAATAGATTCAGCCCCATCACGTCATTAATTAGTTGGATCATTAATTACTCGCTAATATTTGCATCTAAATATAGTTTCAGCCCACCATAGTTTGAGCCCACCACGTCATTAGTTAGTTGGATCATGAATTTTTTTCCAGCTGGTCATCTTTTTGGAGTAAGTTAGATTAGGGTTTGGCTGTCTGCATGTTGATTAGGGGGCATATCTTTCTTTCATAGATATGAGGGGCTTGACTCGTTTTTTTCGGAGTGAGTACAACTTGGGGCGAGCTTAGGAAGCTGTTGAACCAATGTTTTTCTATTAACCACACAATGTTTTTCTATTAACCACACAAATATTAGTTTTAAAAGTTTTATTAGCCTTCTTTTTGAGATGCTCTAATGGGGCTACCCCAATACAGTATCTAGTCTTATTTGAGGAGATGTTACAGCAGAGCACGAATAATCTCCCTCGATAGATGGGACCTATATGTCAGATTGCATTATTTTATTTTCTAATTTCTTCTTTTTTTTTTGTCCGTGCCCGATGCGATCATCTCTTCTCCTCCATGCTACGGTGATGGTCTTCGATCCCATTTAGCGATTTGGCCCCGTTCAGATTGGCAGCTCCCGATCCCTGTCAACTAGAACTTTTCGTATCTCCAAGAACCAGCTCTTTTAGACAAGGAGAACACATCACCTGCAAGGTCCGGAGCATGGCAGGGCTTTTCTTATGTGGGTGCAACGAAGCGCGGTGGCGGTGGTGGTCGTGGAGGGTTTGGCCGCTGCCAAGCAAAGGCGGGTAATGCTCTAGGAGCTCCCGGGGCTCACCATCCCGCCCCGTCAAAGCCCTCGAAGCCTGCTTGCTAACTTGACATGAGCTCCTCAATGGATGGGCTTGCGGCCACGGCGATTCTCTCCTTCGCCCCTGGCGGCACCAACCATGGTGTGGTGGTACACACAACAAATGACGACGATTGCGGTGCCTGGCGCAGCGGCATGTTCAGCTGGCCTCTCCAACCCGTTATGCGACACGAGTTCCTCAGCGGTGATACGAGCTTGCAACTATCGGCGGTGAGCAGAGGAAGAAGACAATTATGGTAAGTCCCACCATATTGTGGGAGATGTAACTCCCCTATCATTTGGGAACTAGATCGTTGGCCTTCTTAGCTTTACTCTATAGTCGATCATCGTGGCCCTTCGTTTTAGATCCAACCGTGGGACTCTAATTAACAGTCCTGGAGCCGGCCCATATTAGCCCAACCACTCGACTTTCCCTTTCCCTGCGTGAATTGCCCCTTCCGCTACTATTGAGGACTCCTTCCCTGTGAGTCGCGCTTTCGTCGCTGATGCAGACTCCGCTGCCATCACGCCTCCATAGCCTTTGAGACTCCTGTCCTTAGTGGGCACTCCCCTGTCCCCTCCACTCCCAACGTGATCCAGTGGAATCTCTCGTTAGCACTCCCCTCCGCGCCACCGAGCATCGTCGTCGTGATGTCGTCCCGTAGCCGGTCGCATCAGTGGCGATCCTCACCACGCTGGTAGTTCCTCCCCACCACCGAGTCAATCGCCGGCGGCGCCACTCATGGCCAGGCACGTTGGTGATCGCAGACGACAACGTGGCAACACGGGCCAGTGACACAGTACAACAGTCGATTAGCACCACGAGCGTGGCGGCGACGGGCGTGGAAGCAACGACCACTGTGGACTTGTCTCAGGAGCCCAGCAGCAGTGCATCAGTGAGGTTGAGCGAGTCCGTGATGGTGAGGTTGAGCGAGTCCGTGATGCATGCAGTTGTGACAGCGGTGATGAGCGCAGGGGTAGAGACGAATGCAGTGATGACCAGTTTGTTCAGCAGCACCATGGTAGCGAACATCTTGAGTGAAGCATCTACATCTTGTGCGGAAGGGCGAAAAGCAGACCGTCGAGCATCTTGAGCTTGGCCATGGCGGATGGCCCGCCTCACACTCGCGGCAAAAAAGATAGCAGCCAAATTCACGCAACATTGTTGTTGGGCCGAGGCCTAGTACATGAGAGTTCAGCACCATGGTAGCTCCTTTCTTTTATTTAGAAGAAAGGAGCTATTAGAGGACTGTTGGAGAAGAAAAAGTGAGTTAGCGGCTCTGATATAACATGTTTATGGGGATGATACGTGGGATTGGAGAACTGTTGGAGATGCTCTTAGTGAAGTGATTAGATGAGACAAACAGTAACCTTAATTATTATTTTAGTGTAGAGATAGGTGCTATTCTACGGCCTATTACACCAGGATCTAACCAGCCAACACATGGACCCAGCCCCACGCGCCCGATCCCTCCATATGCACCTTTGTTTGCGCGCCCAATCCCCCCTGTGGGTCCGCCTGCTCCCGCCTTGGCACCCACACGGCTACACACGTTTGTTGGGCCTGTCTAGCAGGCCCCGCTCCTTTATGGCGTCCGCAACGGCCGGCTACGTCGCCAACTGGTCTCCCTAGACGACCCGCACTGGACAACTGTAAGGGTACTCCCAATGCTTAGAAAACCATATATAGTTTCTATGCATTTAGACTCTAAATATGGAAACTACTCCCTCCATAGGGATGGTATTAGAAGTCGTTTAGGAATGCGACACGGTCTCCAAAACATAACTTTGACCTCTTATTATTATAAAAATATTTATAGAGATGTGATATATGTATACTTTTATCAAAGTATTTTTTAAAAAATATCTACTCATATATTTTTTACATTTACAAACTCAACAACTTAAAAGTTATTGATGATTTATATTCCGATGTTTGACCCAAACCTTGTCCAAAACGAGTTCTAATACCATCCAGGAGGGAGTATGTTTCTAATGTACAGTTTCTCTGAGAATAATCTTTTGTCCAATCACACCTCTTTCTGTCTCTCTCATCTACCTATTATATCTCTTCATGTCTTAGTTCTCGTGTAGACTTGGTGTCTAACTTAGACCCAGTTTCTTCATCTCCTTATTAAATCACTTGCCACATCAGCAAAATGATTAGGTGATAGGGTAATTAATGCACATAGAAACTATGATAGTTTCTGCATTGTGAGTGCCCTAAATGGTATTGCAGTAGTATGTAGAGGACCAAAACGCCGCAGCGGGAACCTGTATAGCGCCCGCTAAAGCCTCTGACCGGACTGCAAACGCCACAGGTAGCGGATGTACGGCGTGTGCGCTATGGGCCACGCGGGAGCACATCTGTGCGAAGCTGGCACAAGAAAGAGAGAGTGTTATAACTCGCAAAACAAAAAACCAAATGAAATTCCGATTACACCATTGAATTTGTTTCAATAAATCCTTCAAAACTAGATCTTACATGGATATATTTAAATAAAATGGCAAGTGGACCCCACAGTGGATAGAGTATGATATAGAGAATGGATGAGTGCGGGAGAATTGGGTGTAGAGAAGAGAATATTGATGACTAGGATGTGTAGAGTATGAATATAGAGCTCAATGAGTGTGGATAGTCTTAGAGCAGGTGTAAAAACTCGGTTGAGCCGGCGAGATAAGCTCCACGTCACAAAACTATTGCCACGTTCGGAGAGTGATGGTTGAACGGGTGCTTGCTATATCGCCGGCTGAGACACCAAATATGAGACCTTGCAGCCGGATGCTTTGCTGGGAGCTGGCTGGGAGTCGACGTTCCATTCTTGTGTGCTGGGTCCCAACTGGAAAACATTAATTGCTTATCTACGTACAGATGCAGCTGACCTCCTAGCCAACTTATTTTATGACTAAATTGTAGTGCTTACTGTATCTAACGTGGCAGATGCATTTCGCCGGCAGCAGGCGAAATTGTTATAATCGTCTATCATGCACGGTGTTCGAAATATCATATCCTCTCTGCTCTTGCAGGCCCACCCGTGATTACTGGTTGAAGTGTTTAGCTTTTCTAGATTTTTTATTTTCTCGCACGCCACCTCAGCTGGCGAAATCGTCCACCCCGCTGCGGACGCCTGCTACGTGCAGCGGTGCAGCAATGTCAATATTTGCTCCCTGTAGAAGCCGTTTTTTATTTTTTCAAACCCAACATTTTAGCCACCTGATGCTGCTCTTGACTGCATGCATGCGAGTGGACACATGGAGAAACGATTTCTACTGGCCGGCTGATAGAAATATTAATCAGTATGAAAGCACCTGCTACTAAGAAGACTCACACTTACTAATCCTAAGCTTAAACTCCTATAAAACTAATGCCTACTAGCTTAATTCTCTAGAGTATCCTTACGCCACATCATCATAGGGGTCCCACAAGTCATGAAGTCACCACAAATCATAGCTTAATTCTCTGGAGTATCCCTACTAACTAACGCATGTGCATGAGCATGCATAATTGCAACGGTTCGCGTTTCCCCCCACTGGCCATCATGCATGTATTCTCATTTGAAACGCCACCAGCCATTACAACAGCGATCATGTGCATCCTATACGACGTACTACCTCCAAACTTCCTTATAAAATGAATCTCCCCGCCCCCCTCATGTATGTTTGCAACTCGTGGTCAACTGAATCCTTGGCTCCCTTCCAGTGTCCTGTCCTCCCACAGCACGCCAGCCCACACGACCATAAAGCTGCAGAATCAGGTGTCAGGCCTCCTTCCCCGACGCCACTACCTGAAGAGGAGATTATGAAGCTACGGATTGCGGTATCAAGTTGGCAGCGTCCTTCCGCATCGTCATCGTGCATGGAGAATATCCGATGGTTTGCGTACGCCGTGGTGAGGGTCGAGAGGAAGGACAATGGAAGCGAGACGGTCATGTCGTGGCGTCCATGCGATAAATTGCAGCGTTTGGCTGTCATCGCACATTTGGCAAATTGCGGGCATACGAACTGCATTGCCCTCCGCTAGGCAAATAATCTCTTTTGTCTCCCAAAACAAGCAGAATATTATCTCGATCGCATGTTGCATGCCTAACGCAATTGTTGCCTCACCAGCACAGGTATATATATAAGCACGTTAAATCTTCTGTTTCTTCCTGATAATCTTGGAGTACAACGACATTTGCCCAGGATCTCCAAACCCATCAGGTCCTCCGGCTCCTCTATATGAAGCCGAAAGTGCTGCCGATGGTCAATGTCAATGGTGGTCACCTAATGTTCACTAATTCTTACATTAGTTAACCCATTATATTCCCTCTCCATACCCGCGGCTACCGTGCGGGAATCCACCTAATTATTATGGGCAGTACAAATACTAATGTCCCAATTATTTTAATAAAATAGAAGTCCTACACTAAACAAACAATAGTATCTGTTAGCACTTACATCAATATATTTTTTTAGCGGTCTGTATATTTTTAGTGCTTACTAGAATTTTTTATTTTTGTACATATTTTTTGGTGCAACTAAGACTAGTAGTTTCTAGCATCTTTCTAAGTAGTTGCCAATATCTTTTAAGTACTTGTCAGTATTTGTCTTTTTTTTTTTTTTTCAGTTATTTTCAGTATTTTTGTATCTTTAAGTAGGAGTCAATACTATCACTATACTTTACAGGATCTTTGACTACATCAACAGTTATTAGTGTTCATCAATATTTTCAGTAGTAGTCAATATCATCTAGTATGTGTTGATATTTTTCTTACTTTTCCTTTTCGGTATATTTAAGTAGCTTTCACTAATAATCAGTATTTTCTTGTCAATACCTTTGAGTAGCTTTCAGTAATAGTCAGTGTTAGTCAGTACCTTTTTGTAGCAAAGACTTGAGTGATTTATAGAACCATTAAGTAGTTATCGATATTTATTAGTATTTGCCAATATTTTTAATAGAGGCCAGTCAATCAGAATGCTACCATCTTCTTATTGTTAGTTCCAGAACGCTGCAACACTAAGTAAAAAATCTACCAAAGCAGGAAGCAGCAACCTAAGCTACCCAACAGTAACACACCGACATGTACATAATCATCACCATCGCCACAGTTAGTTCATCACACAAAAAGCAAGTGAACCGAGGCAGGGAAATCAGACTTGGTTTATAGCACAAGATTATTAGGAGTCGCAGAGCAGTAGCATGCCTAGGCTCGGTGAGTGCGACCCACGGCTGTCCATCAACGCTGACCCGGCCTGGCCGTACGCCGCCACCATTGCCCACGGCGCCGAGGTGGTTGGAGGTGTTGGGACAGGCGCAGGGGGGCCACAGGGGGGGTGCGCCGATGTGTGCCATGGCAGAAGGGACTGCGCCAGTGATGAGGTGGGGGGTGGGGCGGACGAGTCGGGCGTCTTGTTTCATCCCATCGGGTTGGCGGGGAGATGATTTGGCGGATCGGCTTGAGTTTGCTTGGTTGGTGCGGCTGGGGTTGATTGTGTGAATAGTTTTTTTTTTTTTTGATGGAGCGATTGTGTGAATAGTTATTAGAAAAAAATAGTGCTCTAGAAAGTTGGATAGCATCTGAACTGTTTTTAACAAAACATTGCTGGATGCAATTAAATTATGTCATACAGATCATTATATTGATCAGTTTGCGCATATTCTTCTATTTATGGTAGGTCTCCTGCTTCGTTTTCCAGAACGGCCTTCCACTTCAGGTAGACTATATAAAAACATGCATGGATGTTATAAAGTATAGACCTCTACGATAATTGATCAATCGTGGATACTCGTCTGCAGGGCCGAAGAGGAATGTGGTGATCTTGTATGCATTTGACTGCTCCATCTCGACTACAGCCTGGTGCACTGTGGATCGTGGAATCTTTTGGATGGTGCAAAAGAAGCTTACCCGCACGAATACAATAGCAGCTGCCTGGGTTACCTCTACTTCACGATGGAAGATAAAAGCGTACTACACGTTTGATATGAAACTGGTCGACACGGCGGAAGAGAATGAGGAAACTGGCTTTAAAAGATCATCAAGAGGGACCGGATTAACTGCAGGAAAACATAGAATCTGGCCTCAACAAGGCGCAAGAATTGATTAAAGACATCCATGGGTACCTAAATAAGCGTCATCTTGCTCTTCTCCGATGATGGCTTGATAAACAATGAAGACTTCTTTCATGTAGCCGAAAAATTCTTGTTCAAAGTTCCCGTCCACACGTTTACTCTCGGCGGGGATAAGTATAACAAGGTATCTTTAACATATTATTACTAATTTTGGTCTTTGATGGAACCTCGACACCAGTTGTAGCAAAATCAACTAGGACAATTGATAAACACTATAAAATCTTACCATTATCAGAAACAAGTAGCCTGTAGTTTTGTATGCTTCAACCACGTACTATTGCTAATAAATTAAATTTTATCCATCATTTTGAAAAATTATATAAAGTAAATCCTAATTCAATTGAAATTTTGTACCTCTGCCATTGCAAAGAGAAATTGAAATGACCAATTAAATTCACATCTAATTTACCATTGCAAAAGACCATTTAAAATGACTCCTAAATTTGCTCCTAGATTTTCCTCCTCTATCATTATGAAAGATAAATTATAGGGTAGTCAATTGAATGCACAAAATATTTGGTGCCTTATATAACTTATTTACAACATTTAGTTACGTTCACTAAAAAAATTGGAACATAACATTTACCCATCTTTGGAACTCAGGTGATGAGCTATAAGATGAAATCAGAACTAATTTGGTCAAAACTATGGCGGACTTATTGATCAATGTATGCATCTGTGTCTGTTGTGTATATATATTAGGATCTTGAAGCTATTGCGAAGAAATCCAAAGGTCAGTTCCACAATACCCCTGCCCCGGAAAGGCCATGGCTATCCGAGCGATTCCGTTGCTCTTGGATAGTATCATTGATGGCACCGCATTTGAGGAACCCTGTCCTAGTCCAGGTAGTTTATTATATAAGTACAATAACAGAACCGAAAACTGATACGCCTCGGAGTGATATAATTAAGAAGATGGATACTGGGTATATATATGTGAATGACCAATTCTCCATGCATACTGATTTACAGAAACGCAGCAACGACTTGATGTGGTGTTGGTTTATGCGTTTGACAGCACCAAAGATCCTCAGGAGTGGCACACGATGAAGCGACTCGATCTTCGGGATGGTGCAAGAGAGACTCGCCCATTTGGACGAATTTGCATGGGTTTCATCTACCACAATGCGAATCCAAACAATTACATTACGGCTATGAAGGTAGTTGACCACAAAGAGTTGAAGGACTACACATGTTTTGACAGCGCTGGTTAGGCTGCGAGAAAGACATGGCATCCGGTCTCAAAATGGCGAATAAAATGCTCGGGAACCGTAATAAAAAGCGGCATCATCTTGTTCTTCTCCGATGGGTTGAAAAACAAGGGAGACTTCTTTAATGGAACGGAGGACTTCAAGTCAAACTTCCCTGTGCACACATTTACTCTTGGCGGGGACACATATAATGAGGTGCGTGTTATGTCCGATCTAACCCCTGTTAAAATTATTGTTTATTATTGATTTATTTATTATTAAGTCAATCTTTATGTCGTGTATGTGATGCTAGGGTCTCCAAGCCATTGCGGATAAATACTAAAAATTCCTAGAATTATCAGAAACAAGTGCAGCCTGTAGTTTTGTATCCTTTAACCACTATTGCTAATAATAACAATTTTATCTATAGTTTTGAAAAATTATATAAAGTAAATTCTAAATTCAATCAAAATTACCTACCTCTGTCATTGCAAAAGACAAATTGAAATGACCAATTAAATTCACATCTAATTACCATTATTTGCCATTCTAAAAGACCATTTAAAATGACTCCAAAATTTGCTTCTAGATTTTCCTCATCTCTCATTATGAAAGATAAATTGTAGGGCAGTCAACTGAATGCATGAAACATTTGATGCTTTATGTAACTTTTTGATTATATCACTACATTTGATGCTTTCAGTATGCAATGGAGCATTTGGTTCCGTTTACTAAAACAGTGGAACATGGAACATAACATTTACCCATGCTAGAACTCAGATTGATGAGCTAAGATGAACATGCTAGAACTCAGATTGATGAGCTAAGATGAAATCAGAACTAATTTGGTCAAAACTATGCCGGACTTATTGATCAATATATGCATACGTGTCCGATTTGTGTATATATATTAGGATCTTGAAGCTATTGCGAAGAAATCCAAAGGGAAGTTCCACAATACCCCCGTCCCAGGAAAGGCCAAGGCTATCGAGCGATTCCGTTGCTCTTGGATAGTATCATTTATGGCACCACATTTGAGGAACCCCGTCCCTCGCCCGGTATTTTATTATATAAGTATAATAACGAGTAACCCAAAGCCGATACGCCTCGGAGTGATATAATTAAGAAGATGGATGATGGGTGTATATACGTGAATGACCAATTCTCCTTGCATCTTGATTTCTAAACGCAAAGAAGCGACTTGATGTGGTGTTGGTGTTTTGCGTTTGATAGCACCGAAGATCCCCCTGCGTGGTACACGATGAAAGACTATATCTTACGGATGGTGCAAGAGAGGCTCGCCCGTTTGGAAGACATTTGCATGGGTTTCATCTACCACAATGCGAATCCAAACAATTACATTACGGGTATGAAGGTAGTTGGCAAATAAGGGTTGAAGGACTACACGTGTTTTGGCGGGCGCTGGTCATACTGCGAGAAAGACATGGCATCCCGGTCTCAAAATGGCGAATAAAATGCTCGGAACCGAGGTAATAAAAACGGCATCATCTTGTTCTTCTCGGATGGGTTGAAAAACACGGGAGACTTCTTTGATGGGAACGAGAGGACTTCAAGTCGGAATTCCCCTGTGCACACATTTACTCTTGGCGGGGGACGCATATAATCAGGTGCATTGTCATGTCCGATCTAACCCTCGTTAAAATTATTGTTTATTATTCATTGATTTATTATTAATTCAATCCATATGTCGTATATGTGATGCTAGGGTCTCCAAGCCATTGCGGATAAATACTAAAAATTCTTAGAATTATTAGAAACAAGGGCAGTCTGTAGTTTTATATCCTTTCACCACTATTGCTAATAATAACAATTTTATCTATCCTTTTGAAAAATTATATAAAGTAAATCCTAATTTCAATCAAAATTACCTACCTCTACCATTGCAAAAAGACAAATTGAAATGACCAATTAAATTCAAATCTAATTTACCATTATTGGCCATTCTAAAAGACCATTTAAAATGACTCCAAAATTTGCTTCTAGAATTTTCCTCATCTCTCATTATGAAAGATAAATTATAGGGCAGTCAACTGAATGCGTGAAACATTTGATGCTTTATGTAACTTTTTTTTTTTTTTTTGAGACCACGCCCACCTAAACAGCGTGTTTTTTCATTGAGAAGATTTTTTGAATACTGAGAACGAGGGGCGGCAACACGCAGCTACCAAGGCCCTCGACAACAACACGCACGTGGTTGCTTTATGTAACTTTTGATTGTATCACTACATTTGATGCTTTCAGTATGCATGGAGCATTTGGTTCCATTTACTAAAAGCGTGGAACATAACATTTACCCATGCTAGAACTCAGATTGATGAGCTAAGATGAAATCGAACTAATTTGGTCAAAATTATGGCAGACTTATTGATCAATATATGCATCTGTGTTCGTTGTGTATATATATATTAGGATCTTGAAGCTATTGCGAAGAAATCCAAAGGGAAGTTCCACAATACCCCTGTCCCCGGAAAGGCCAACGCTATCGAGCGATTCCCGTTGCTACTTGGATAGTATCATTTATTGCACCACATTTGAGGAACCCTGTTCTCGCCCGGGTATTTTATTATATAAGTATAATAACGTAACCGAAAAGCTGATACGCCTCGCAGAGTGATATAATTAAGAAGATGGATACTTGGTATATATTCGTGTGGTGACCAATTCTCCATGCATAATGATTTCTAAACGCAAAGAACGACTTGATGTGGTGTTGGTGTTTGCATTTGACAGCACCAAAGATCCCCGGGAGTGGCACACGATGAAAGACTCGATCTTCTGGATGGTGCAAGAGAGGCTCGCCCCATTTGGAAGACAGCTGCATGGGTTTCATCTACCACAATGCGAAACCAAACAATTACATTACGGGTATGAAGGTAGTTAACCGCGAAGAGTTGAAGGACTTCACGTGTTTTTTGGCGCTGGTTAGGCTGCGAGAAAGACATGGCATCCGGCCTCAAAATGGCGAATAAAATGCTCGGGACCGAAACAAAAACGGCATCATCTTGTTCTTCTCCAATGGGTTGAAAAACAAGGGAGACTTCTTTGATGGGCGAGGACTTCAAGTCGAATTCCCATGTGCACACATTTACTCTTGGCGGAGACGCATATAATGAGGTGCATGTCATTTCCGACCTAACCCTGTTAAAATTATTATTTATTATTGATTTATTTATTATTAAGTCAATCCTTATGTCGTGTATGTGATGCTAGGGTCTCCCAAGCCATTGCGGATAAATACTAGAAATTCTTAGAATTATCGTAAAACAAGTGCAGCCTATAGTTTTGTATCCTTTAACCACTATTGCTAATAATAACAATTTTATCTATCATATTGAAAAATTATATAAAGTAAATTCTAATTTCTTTAAAAATTACATACCTCTGCCATTGCAAAATACAAATTGAAATGACCAATTAAATTCACATCTAGTTTACCATTATTTGCCATTCTCAAAGACCATTTAAAATGACTCCAAAATTTGCTTCCAGATTTTCCTCATTTCTCATTATGAAAGATAAATTATAGGGGCAGTGAACTGAATGCATGAAACATTTGATGCTTTATGTAACTTTTGATTATATCACTACATTTGATGCTTTCATTATGCATGGAGCATTTGGTTCCATTTACTAAAACAATGGAACATGGAACATAACATTTACCCATGCTAGAACTCAGATTGATGAGCTAAGATGAAATCAGAACTAATTTGGTCAAAAACTATAGCAGACTTATTGATCAATATATGCATCCGTGTTCGTTGTGTACATATATATTAGGATCTTGAAGCTATTGCGAAGAAATCCAAAGGGAAGTTCCACAGTACCCCCTGTCCCGGAAAGGCCAAGGCTATACGAGCGATTCCGTTGCTCTTGGATAGTATCATTTATGGCACCACATTTGAGGAACCTCGTCCTCGTCCAGGTATTTTATTATATAAGTATAATAACGTAACCGAAAAGCTGATACGCCTCGGAGTGATATAATTAAGAAGATGGATCTTTGGGTATATATAACGTGAATGATCAATTTTCCTTGCATACCAATTTCTACGTAAAACGCAGCAACGACTTGATGTGGTGTTGGTGTTTGCGTTTGATAGCACCGAAGATCCCCTGCGTGGTACACGATGAAAGATGTATCTTACGGATGGTGCAAGAGCGGCTTGCCCGTTTGGAAGACAGCTGCATGGGTTTCATCTACCACAATGCGAATCCAAACAATTACATTACGGGTATGAAGGTAGTTGACAGCGAAGGGTCGAAGGACTACACGTGTTTTGGCGGCGCTGGTCGACTGCGAGAAAGACATGGCATCCGGTCTCAAAATGGCGAATAAAATGCTCGGGAACCGAGGTAATAAAAAGCGGCATCATCTTGTTCTTCTCCGATGGGTTGAAAAACAAGGGAGACTTCTTTGATGGAACGGAGGGCTTCATGTCAGAATTCCCTGTGCACACATTTACTCTTGGCGGGGACGCATATAATGAGGTGCGTGTCATGTCCGATCTAACCTTGTTAAAATTATTGTTTATTATTGATTGATTTATTGTTAAGTCAATCCTTATGTCGTATATGTGATGCTAGGGTCTCCGAGCCATTGCGGATAAGTCGGGTGGGACGTTCGACCCCACTCAAGTTCCAGAAAAACCCAAGCAGCCAGGGCATTTCTCACAAAAACTGGACAGCCTCCTCTTGGGCCCCAATACGAACTGAATTTACCAATAGCATCCATGAATTTCTTATGTTTTCCACACACACATGGACACCATTCTGAACACCTTTCTTTTTTATTGCTTATATTACTATTATATATGTAATAATAACGTAACGCTCCTGCCCCAACACAGCATGCATGGACGCCCCCCTCCACTCCCAGCAGCATGCACTCCTCATCCGCCCTGCACGCCGCTCGCCAACAGATCTGCTCCCCGCAAACACCTCCATCACCTGGCCCTCCCCTGAAACAAAATGAAAAACAAAAATGAAACAAGGAACAAAAAGAAAAACATACTGCAAAACAAAAATAGAAACATGAATTGAAACAACAGAGAACATGTATTGCGATAACAGAGTGAACCAAATTGAAACAAAAGAACAACAGTTATTTAGTAGCCGAATATCGATTTGTAGTAGCAAGAACATCAGTTATATAGTAGCTGAATATCAACTTGTAATAGCAAAGAACACCAATTATATACTCCCTCCGTCCCAAAATGTCTGCCGCTTTTTTGGTTTTCGTGCCACAACTTTAACTTCGATTTGTACAAAATACGTGCAACATTTATATCTTCAAATAAATTTGTTAAAAAACTAGGTTCAAAAGATCTTTTCGAATGATACTAATTATGTATGATAAATATTAATATTTTTAATCTATAATTTTTTAAAGTCGTTTTTAGGGAAGCGCAAGTGACAAACATTTTGGGACAGAGGGAGTAGTATCTCGAACATCGACTTGTACTAGCAAGAACATCAACTGTGTAACAGCCGGACATCGACTTTGTACTAGCAGAATGTCACATACATAGTGTGTTGCAAAAACAACAGATCCAACGAAATTGAAACAACAACAAAAATCAAATATTTTGAAAACAGCAACAGTGGCGCTATTGAAACAAGCACATACAACAAATTGAAAAAAAAAATTGAAACAAAACAAAAGAGCAACTGGTTGCAAAAGGAGGAGGGGCGCCACGTAGTCGCAGCATCACAAGGTGCAGCGCGAAGGACGGAGAGGGGAGAGAGAGAGGAGGAGGCTGGGGCTGCCGGTGCGGCGAGCGAAGTGCACGAGGCGGAGGCTACCAAGAAAAGTATCAAATTCAACGCCTAAAAAGTGTAGCAAAAGACCGAAAAATGGTAGCAGTAGTATTATTGCTACCAGTTTTGTTTGGTTAAAAGTAGTTGCACTTGTGATGGTAGCAATAGCATGTTGTCACAGTTTGTATTTTTGTTGCGATACACAACCCCTCTATTGTAAAACTTTTCGATGCTTTTTGCAACACATTGGGTGTTGTGATGGGATCAATAGCAACCACTATTTGTGTGGCAATAGTATCAATTGCAACGAACTAGGTGTTGCTAGCGATACCTATTGCTACATGATGGTCTTGTAGCAAAAAGTGTAATGGCGACGCAAGATTGGTGTTGCAATCGCTATTATTGCCACGGTGAAAACGCATTGCAATAGAGAACCGGCTATTGCCGCAGTACCCTACATGGTTGCTATAGGTGGAACAAGCTATTGTCATGTCACTTAGGTTGGTTGCCACAAAAGTTAAGGTGATGGATTCCTCTCCAAGATCTGGAACTTATCGTTGTGGGCCATGTAGATGTTGTGGCGTATATCCGCGCAACCTTCGTAACCAGGAATCATGCGCAGCACCAAAGCCATTATGTAAGGCTGGAAGATCAGAGGGTGGTCCGGGTCCCTCCTGTGGGCGTCCATCTTATCAACCATGTAGTCTATAAAATTTTGTCTTCCATGCGTCTTCACGGCCATTATCATCTCGCCGACAGGAAAAGGGCATGACTGTTTTTTTCGAGACCGCGTTGTTGCGCGTATTTCATTAAGAAGGAAAAAGTTAAGGTAACAAAGACCACGGTAACCAGCTAGTTACCGAGCAAAGCCTATGATCTACTGGATACACCGAAAGCGTTACATTGTTACAGGTTTTGCGACCAATAATAGGAAGAGCAAATGAACTAGATCCCAGCAGCTGCCATGAGCTCCGCTAGCCTTTTGTTACCAGCCGAGCACCATCGGTTGGCCTCCTCCCAAATCAGGCACGCAATGGTGGTCGGTGTGGAGGCAACACGGTGTAACGTCCTCGCATTGCGTTCCTTCAGAGGCTCCACCCAACCAGAAAGAAAACCGAATCAAAACCACGACAGAGCAGCTTGGCCACCCCCTTGCGGCAGCGCAACCACCATTCCATGAAATCCTCCTCCTACATAGTGATTGTGTGTTGTAGATGGAGCCGCTGTAGAACAATGTGCCATACTTCCGTGCTAAAGGGGCACCCCAACAGTATGTGGTGAATCGTTTCGGGGGCCTGATGGCAGAATATGCAGAGGTTGGATTCTTGTAAGCCATGGCGGTGTCGGCGGTCAGCCGTCCAACATTTTCCATGCATTGCCAACCAGAAGAAAAAGCGGACTCTTGGCGGGGCCGTGACCTTCCATAGTTGTCTTGCGCCGAGCACCGGCAAGGAGCCCAGGAACACCACCCCATAGGCCGATGCAGCCGAATAGTTATGGTCCGGTGTTAGGCTCCGGGAGAAAGTATCGGGCCGATCCTCAAGTTGGATCTCCTCCAACGCCTCACGCAGTAGGTTAAAGCGGTCAATTAGCCTTGAGGAGGGGACTGTAATATGACGAATCCATGCATCGCGTTGAAGAGCTTTGTGCCACCGCACACACCCCAACGCTGGGTGGCACTTTGCACGGAAGACAGCCGGCGCAATGGACCGAATTCCCCGCCCCGGAGCCGGTTGTCCGTCCAAAATAGACAGATTGGCCATTGCCAAGGAGATCCGGTCGCCGCTGGAAGAGGGCCGGCCGCCCCCGCTCCGCACAGGCCGGGCGTCGGCCTTCACGTCGATCGCGCCACACCCGGCGTGTGCGCAAGGCAATGCCTGTTCTGCGAAGATCCGAGACCCCAGGCCTCCCAGGTGCTTGGCTGTCCTCCTTAGAACTTAGAAGCTTCCAAATAACCTTGGGTTTCCTCCTCAAACCTCCAAGTCCACCATCCTTCTCACTTTGGAATGATGGTGAAGACTCTCTTCCTCCTCATCCTCCAATAGCTCAAGTTTATTTACTATCATCCCGTGTTTCATTGCCTGGTAATCCAATCTACAAGCTTTAGCAAGATCAGAGTAAGATGCCTCCAATCTCCTGGTGCCGGTCATCCAGATGAGCTTCTCCTTCTCCTTCTTTTCCTTAATTTCTAGTGTGGCATAGAACTGTCTGATTACCATGTCATTCCAGTCTTGCTTCATCTCCATCATATCCTTCAAACCCATGGCTTTAAACACAATCACAACACTTCCCATTTCGGTAAACTTCCCCAAGTGGTTCCAACTCACCCACCTATGCTTTTCGTACATAGGTCTCCTATATATGCCTCCTCGAAACATCATCAATTGTCCTTTTGTGTGAAAGTATTGTGATGTAGAACTCTTTGGCTTTTTGGAGTGCCTTGCATTACAAAGACTTGCATTCCAAACATATCTCCTTTTAGGGACCAAACCCAAGTCCATGGGATACCCGTCGCATCAAAACTATCATCACTGATAACAACAAATAAGAAATTAGAAAAGCAAGCTACAACTCTTGATTCCATTCTTAAATAAGCCAACCAATATAATCAGTCATATATATTTGTCCAACAAATAAATGCAAAACATGATAGTAAACTTATAAAATCTACTACTCCAAAACCATCGGGCCAAAAATCATAAAAATTTAAGACAAGCATGGTAATGAAATCTCCTACACTTCGGCACTCAACATATTCACAGAAAACATCAAATTCATTATGTAAACATCATGACAAAGTATCATGGTATAAAGTATAGAGCAAACATTTTTGGATACACCTTATATGAGCAATCAATTTGGAACCATCAACACATTCACAACTATATATAGATCAATCAATCTGCTACACATTTGGAAGATCACTGTTCATGTGTGTGTGTGTGTGTGTGTGTGTGTGTGTGTGTGTGTGTGTGTCGAGGATGGCCACCATGGGTGGCGGGGTCAAGGTTTGCCGCCGCCCTCCCCTTCCCCACCCAACCCCACCACCCCACCACCCCCCCCCCAACCCCCTCCCTCCCCCACCACATTGGCCCCAAATTGAAATCTAGAACCCTAGTGCAAACTCCTATGGTACAAAGCAAATCAAGGCAAGGATGCGATGCTTGCCTTCCGGCCATGGCAGCGGTCGATGATGGCTTCATCTTCTCCACATTTCGGGCTTTGGTCCTCGAGATGATGCTTCAGCTTCAATGGAGAGGCGGACGCTAGAGAGTGAGCTATAAATGCTTGTGAGTGAAATCTCATGTTTGGTTTTGGAAATTGATGACACCTTGTTATGCTAATCCTTTGCTCTAAGTGTGACTTAAGAGATAGGATTGCATGGATGACGTGGAGCATGATGATCATGAACATGGACGTTGATGATGGATCATCAAGCTCGGTTGTCGGTTTGGAAAGGACCCGGAGATCAAGGCAAAGGTATAACTTGATAGAGTTTTCTTTCGGTGATCAAGACACTATAAAGAGCTAGTGTGATCACATTTAGGATAGATGACCGACTATCAAGAGAAAATGCCACGGCTAATCCAAAGAGAGAGTGCCTCTAGATTCATGGTAACTTGCATATGCATTTAGAATCTAGCGCACTAACTTCGCTCTTGAGATATCGTTTGCGATATGCTAACACACGTGCTCTCGGGGACGTACTTTGGCGTGTTGGCAACTTGAGACAAGAGGCGAAACTTGGAAAGATGGAAAAACAACGACGCGGCGTTGAAGGACTTCAATAGCTGCACGACGCACGCTGGGGCGCGGCGCCTGGCGCGTCCGGGCGCAGTGTTGGATTTCAAACCAGTGTGATCTGACGCTGGCCCAGCGGGCTCGCGTCGACGCGGCCGAAATCGATCTTTGGCGTCGTATTTGTGATGGTGGTCGACTTCGCGGATTTTGAACGGCGCTGGCGTGTCCGGCGCTCGCGTCTGGCGATGGTGCAGCGGCGCGGCGGCGGGGCGTCGGGCGCAGCGTCCGGCAAAGGGCGTTTTTGAACCAACGGCTCTATTTCGACTTTGGGTCTATAAATAGTGGTTTGGCCGGTTCATTTGTCTCTCTCTTGCACATTTGAACACTCCTACACTCTTGTGAGCTTGAGATACTCCCCTCTACTCATCTCTTCATTCTAACTTCGAATCTTGGGTGAGATTGAGAGATTGAAGTGCATTTGCTTGATAGCTTGCATCTAGAGGCACTTCATCCTTGAAGGAGCTGCGGGATTTTTGTTTCTCTTGGAAATTTGCTTGGTTCCCTAGCGGCTTGGAGGTTGAGGCGGTGTTGAGCTTGATTGGAGCTTGTTCGAGGCCACACCGGTGGACTTGTGAGGGGTCGTTCCTTACCCCCGCGGGGAGATTCACGAAAGGAGCACTAGTGGATTGCTCGTGGCTTGTGAATCCCCTCTTGTGATTGGTGTGCTTGAGCTCCCACCGTGGGATTTAGCACCGTGCCACTAAGCTTAGCAACCATCAAGTGGGTGTATCGCCACAATGGTGACTAGCGTCCCGGCAAGCACGTGAACCTCGGTGAAAAATCATCGTGTCTTTTGTCTTGTGCTCGTTGGAGATTTCACATAGTACACGGTGATTGGCGACAACCTCGACACTACAACGGTGGTATTGTATCCTAGTCCACTTGCATTACTTTCACTAGTTAGCTTGTGTAGCTTGTGTAGTTTGTTTTAGTTGACTATCCTTGCTTAGCTCCTAGTGGTAGAATTAGAGAGTGTATTTTGTCCACCTAGGAGTAACTTAGCAATCCAAAGCTCTTGAGTGTGATTAGAGATTATAGACTTCCTAGAATTGCTAGAAGGCTTGCATAGCTAGAGAAAAGCATTGCTTAATTGCTACGCCGTCTTTTTGTCTAACATCTTGTCTTAGGTGTTGTTGAGAAATTTTTTTTATAGGCTATTCACCCCTCCTCTAGCCATTAGAACCTTCAAATGAGTCGTATATATAAAAAAAATAGTTGCAACTAAGGGCATGTACAACCCACAGACAAGGATCTGCCTCTAAGTGTCTCGTATCTATCATACAGACAGTAATAAAGACAGGTTATACAACTCATAGACAAGGGTCTGTCTCTAAGCCGTTTAATGCTTTGCATTTAGGTATCAACTATATACCACACCATGCGGCTCCATACATTCAAATACATTTAGCATTCAGATAACATTCAGACAACACTCGTGAGTATTCAGATAACATTTTGCTACAATTCAATGTTTGAATTAAAAAACACCGCATACCAGGTATCATTCAGATAACAGCGATACAGCATACCAGCTAGCTAGCATCCAGATAATTGCTAAATCAAAATAGTTCACTACTGGATATCAAGAATATCACTACATCATGTACGAGCTAGCATTCAGATACCACATATTAGCTAGCAGTTTCAGAACAACCAGATATCGTTCAAAATAGCTAGATCACTACATCAGATGTGCCGTGGATCCTTTTCCCTGTTCAAACAGTCATAGCCAAACATTCAGTCACAATCTAAGTTGCCGTCCACTAAGAATTCAGTAGAAACGAATGACTGAATTAACTGCATCTAAAAAATCATTCATTCACATTCTGAGTTAACTGCATTTAAACAAAATAAGCTCATGTATATATAGGGAAAAGCAGACAGGTATCTCATTCAGTACTTGTCACTAAACATTTAGATTCTTGTCAAAAAAAAAAAAAAAACATTTAGACTGTCAAAACATTCAGTTCCAGCTTTCCATGTCGACTCGTACTAAAGAAAAACATTCAGTTAAGTTTTTCAGAATGAGAACTATAACATAGACATTCAGTTCATCATGCATCACGCCCTGTAATCATGGAACCATTCTAATAATCAAACAGCATAACAAGCTTGGATTTTCAAGATCAAGTGGTTACCTAGATGGATCCCAAGCTGGGTGAACGCACAAACATTGAAGAAATCGGATCAATGCCGGTTGAATCCCACCAACCAGTAGATGGTGAAGGGGAAGTGGGGTGGAGTTGTTGCCGTGGTGGGGAAGGCACCACCTCCACCAGATCCATGGAGGATGGAGCTGTCGCCCGTCGATCCTCTTCCACGACCTCGGTTCGGTTCGCCACCGCTGCTGCCGACGCAACTGTCGAACTGCTCGTGCTCTTCTTGTTTGCAGCAAGCTTGCTCTTCCTAGCCGAGGCATCAGCATCGCGACCGCTGAAGATTTGGAGACGAATTTGGTGCCACATCTCCCTCCTATGCGCGCCCAAACATCATCTCTGCATGCGCACGCACGGGATCCACGCATCGTCGACATGGGCAGACGCCGTCGTACAACGCTGCTCGCATCGTCGTCTCCGCATTGGAGAACGGGAGTGTTGACGGTCGTTAACACCATATTTTTACCGTCAACGTTCTACCATTCAGGAGTAAAATTAAACTTCTTTATGTTCATATACATTTACTATTAACATAATTCCACTTGTAGTGCCAAAATAATTGTTTTGCAGGAATTACATAAATACAAGTAAAAATACATGAAAGCCAAAAAATAATTGTTTTGCAGGAATTACATAAATACAAGTGGAAAATACATAAAAAGGCGCCATCCTCGGAAAGTGTAATTCAAGAACACGTTCAAACCCAAGGGAGAAAGGACCCAACACGACATAACTTTGGGCTAGCAACCGACACCACGCAACATCTCGGGCCCAACACCGCAAGATCGACCAAGGCCCGGCCCGAGCCGAGCCCGCCCCGGCGCGCTTGGCGCCAATCGAGGCGGTTCGGGCCCGGTCTTCGCGTGGCGGTTCCATCAATGACCAAGAGGGCGCCTGCGCATGGTTGGTCGCTGATTCGGTGCACCTAGACGCCAGGAGGTCGGTTGGTGAGGATTTAGCACTTAGCCCCCCTAGGGCCCCCCTCTCTCCCTCTCTCTCACACACCACTCTTAAGGAGCTATACCTCACTCACTACCTCACTCTCCACTCTTCTCTCTCTAGTTAGTCCACACTTATTCTTCTTCTTTGGCTAGTTTGGAGTAAGAAGCTACAAGGAGGGCTTGCCTCCTAAGAAGTAGAGCTTTCGGTAATATATTTACTTTATGGAGAATTCTTCTTACTATAAGTTCTTATCTACTACTCCCTTCGTTCCAAATTATATTCACTTTTAAACTTTTCTAGATATCATTGTTTTTCTTTATGCACGTAGTTATACTGGTATGTGCAGATGCATAGAAAAAAATGCATCTGAAAAGTTCAAAACGACCTATAATTTGGAGCAGTAGGAAGTTTTATTTAGTAGCAAACTCCCACTGTGGAGTGTGGAGTTTTCTGAATCCTTGTGAAGCCACGTCACATGTAACCCCCGTCACCGAGGCCTCTTCGTTCCTCTGCGGCTCCATCAATGTCCGTTGCATGCACTCGCCCGAGGCCTCTTCGTTCCTCGGCTCCATCAATGTCCGTTGCATGCACTCGCCACTTCCCCTTCTCCATTGTGCCTCCGTTTCCTGCCTTCTAGGATTATTTATACGGTACACTCCAAAACGGTGTGGAGGCCCTTCCCGGCGGCGCAACCCCAGCTAGCGGTGCGGAGGCCCTCCCGGAAGTGTTTGCCCAGGCACCCGTCCCAGACGCGGCGGCGCAGAGGCCCTCCCCGACGCGGCGCTGTTGGCCATGCGCTCCTCCCCGATGCGGCCGGCGCAGGGGCCCTCGCCGACGCGTCGCTATTGCCCAGGTGCCCCTCCCTGACGCGGCCGGTGCAGAGGCCCTCCCCGACGCAGCGCTGGCGCTGTTGGCCATGCGCTCCTCCCCGACGCGGCCGGCGCAGAGGCCCTCCTCGACGCGGCGCTATTGCACAAGCGCCCCTTCCCGACGCAGCCGGCGCAGTGGCCCTCCCCGGCGGCGCAAATCGTAGGTACGGGTAAGGATTGGGGTGGGTTTCATTGGTCCCAAACCGCTGAACCTGGAGAATCACATCTTCTCTATGCCACTAGCAGGTCTACGTGGACCGGAAGATGGCAGTCCGGCCGGCGCCAGCTCTGCGGTTAGGCGTAGGAGCGCAGCGGCAGGGCCGCGGCCTCTGGCCGGGCGGCGCGGTCGCGCGCGCGTCGCGTGGAGGACGGGAGCGGGCGAGCGTGGCGTGCGTGGTGGAGCGGCGGCCGGATGCGCGAGCGGGCGCGCCGTCGAGCGCCATTAGGCCTTGCTGATGCGCCAAGAGCGAGGAGCGGACGTGCCAAGAGCGAGGAGCCGCGGAAGCCATCTGCTTGACTACTTCGTCGTCATCGAGTCGCGGTTCTGCTTGCCTCGGACCTGCGCTGCGCCGCCGCCGGAGATGGGTAGATGGGGGTGCGAGATGTGGTGCTCGCCGTATGGCTCAGCCATCGCCAAGGATGAATAGCTGGATGTTGCAGACCAAAGCACCGGGCTCCTGAAACCACTGCAGGATTGAGATCAGCTATAGCAACGCATCGTCGTCATCCTCGGCACCACCAAAGCATCGCCGCCGCCAAGGTCGAGATGCGTATCAAAGAAACGACGACGCCATGTCGGGCTCCTTGGCGACGTAGTGCGTAGGCAGCGTAGCTGCTATGCTTAATTAGCGGCCTCGGGCAACAAGCATGGGGCACATCGCCAGATCACACCGGCGGACAGACGAACCATCAGCTCCCCGTTTCCCATGTACTCCGTGTTCGCTCTACAAATCAGGTTCCTATCGAAAACATGTACCATTCGTTCATTGTTATGATGTTGTACCGTTCAATGGTAGCTTATGTGTTTTTTTTTATTCCCATAGTTTAGGTTGCCCAGTACTTTGATGATTCTATCAGTGACTTTTGGACACAGATCAGATACGAGGATCCTGAGCCTACACCATGTTTCTAATCTTCAGTTTAGATCTTCTCCAAATCAAATTGTGATTAGTCTCTATGTGGTGCGGAAAACGGCAGCTAGGGCTACAGTAGCAAGGAGGCGAATCAGGGGCGAAAGCCGATTTCCGCCGCCGATCCGCCGCCCCCCGACTCCGACGGCCTGTAGGGCGTCGGAGGAGGGTGGGTTGGGCTTCGGCGGGCGGTGGTCGTTGTCCTGGCCGGCGGGATGGGTCTCCTTCCGCACCAGCGGAGGACCTCGCCGGGCGTCTAGGTTTAGGTTCGGTGTCCCTTGCGCGACGGCGCGAGTCGATGGCGGCGGCGCGGCAGCGTTGGAATAAAGTCTTCCGGCTCTTCCATCGTCTCACCGGCGGTTGCTCCAACGCCGGCGAGGAGCTAGTGAAGCCGAGGTCAGGCGATTCAGGGGCTTCCTTCCTCGACTTCAACGATGGCGCGGGCGTCTTAGGCGGAGGCGGCGACGACCACCGGGTCAGTTACTCTTTCGATTCCAGCAAGGAGATTGCCGATACTCTTTCAAAGTTTAGATGCAGCTTGGAGGGAGATCCGAGGCGTTGGCTTTTTGCGGCTTTTTCAAAGTTTGAGGTCTCTTGCTGGAGGGGTTCTTCTTCTCTCGGTGACGGCAACCACCGACGGGCGCGGCGCTGCGATGGCGGCGGATGGAGTTCGGAAGGTTTGAGGGAATCGGCCTGTAGGGTCCTGGTTTGTGTTTTCTAGTGTTTTCAGGGTGTTTCTTGTAAACTTGGGATGTACTGTGTCTTCTTATTAATATAATTCATCCCTTCGCAAAAAAAAAAAAAAATCAAATTGTGATTAAAATTATTAGTGATTAAGATTCGGACATCTCAAAATTGCTTTCTAAATACCCGCAGCAACGCGGGGAATCCTTCTAGGGGAATCCTTCTAGTTCTATTATCTTGGCCTAACATTTGAATTAGACTATAGTCACTACTACACAACCGACTTTTACTCTCGACCCCAAAAACGCGGTTACTCCGGTTCGAAATTGAAGTGGGAGTAAAGGTATTTTTACTCTCGGTTTGAATCCCCAACGGGAGTAGAAGGCCATGGAGCAGGTCGCTCCCTCCGCCGCCAACACCATTATTCCTGGTTTGGGACTCTAACAGGGAGTTACTCCATCAGTTCTTTGCCCAAACCGGGAATAAAGCTTTACTCCCCGTTATTCATCCAAACCGGGAATAAAGCTAGACATTTACTCCCGGTTCTTCACCCAAACCGGGAATAGATGTTTTTACGGGCATTTTCCGTTCACACCCTTCAATCTTCATTTTTTGTACAAACCACCTCGATGATTTTAAATGTTCTCAATCCAGCCTTAGCGTAATCAATGATTACGTTTTCAACTATGGAAATCGTACTTGATTGGAAATCGTAGCCGAGCTACTTTTCGGACCCTAGGTGGCTTCAAATCGAAAAGTCTTGAATACCACGTTTGTTTAACTCTTCAAGATGCGCACTCTATATATTGGACATTTTTTAGTTTTCGCATTTTGAATCATCGAAATTTTTGAATTTTAAAGTGAAGAGAGCTTGAGCCACTTTTTAGGACCACTAGGTGGCTTCAAATCGAAAAGTCTTGAATACGACGTTTGTTTAGCTCTTCAAGATCTACACTCGGTATATTGGACATTTTTGGATTTTGTGATTTTGAACCATCGAAACTTTGAATTTCCAAAAAAATTAAAGAATTTTCAGTTTTTCGAACCCTAAATGTTTTTAAAATAAAATGTCACGAGTACCAAAAATTCATAACTCATCGAGATCTACAAAGTTCATTTAGGTTATTTTTGAATTTGAGAAAGCGTTTGGAAAGTATAGCTCCAAATTGACGATTGTCTCTAGTAGTTCCATAAACTCTCTACATTCGATTTTGTGACTAGTGTTTCCAAACACTTTCTCAAACACAAAATGTCCTATATAAACATTGTGGGGATCGATATTTGGGATACCCGTAAGCGAGCTCTCGGCCCAAACATAGCCCCGAACCCCGATCGCGAGAAAGGAAGGACATCCTACCGTGGCACACGAAGTCTTCACCACACATAAGCTCTCCACGCAAGGACAAGCCTCCGCCTCGCTCGGGCTCTCACAAACGAGCTCCTCGGACAGAGATCCGTCGTTCCGCTCTGCTCGAAGTCTCTCAACGACGAGCTCCCCCGTCTTCAACGCGCTCAAACCTCGTCCAGGGACCTCTTTCCGTCTCGCTCGAGCTCCCTCGCGATGAGCCTCACGACGACGACTGCCGAGAGCTCGCCCGCCTGCCTTCTCGAAGAAGCCTGCGGGTACGGGAGTTGGCCAACAACTCTCTGACAAGCTCAACCACTCCACGGCGAGCATCGTAGCCATGTAGAACTACGGCTACGGGGAAGAGGTCATTCGACCACCTCGCCATACCCCGTCGGCTCCGGCGGCTCCGCTACGATTGCCGCCTTGGTACATCTGGGTACGCCTTCCCATCGGCGGTATGGACACCCCCCCATACCGAGAAGACGTCTTCAAAGCTGCGATTAGAGACAGGGCGACGCCTGACCACCGCCCAAACCGTGATTCCCGCGTACGACGACGACCAATTTCGACGCCCAAGGCACTCGGGAGCTCGTAGGGAGCTCTCGCCCCGCTAGGAGCTCGTCGAGCTCTTCTCCACATGTCTCTTGTCCTACACATACGTCCTTTTTTTTTTTACCAAGTCCTCAACCTGAAGAGAGCTCATGTCCCCTACCCCCTTGCGACTATAAAAGGGGAGGTAGGCCTCGTTAGGGCGGGAACAACGAGGTTCACTCCCAACTCCACTACTTCCACCCGATATTGGCACTAGCCTCAATCATAGAGACTTGGGAGCCCTCTCCCTCTCTCGCCTTGCTTGTCTTGAGCCGGTATGAGCATTTGAGCTTGGATAGTGATCACACTGGACTAGGGGCGCGATTTGCCCCGAACCAAAGTATAAATCTCGTGTCATTGTCTCTAGAGCTAGGCCATCGGAGCACGCATTAGCCGGACATTCTTTGTGACGGTGGTATTAGACCACGACAAACATTTTAGATCATGATGAGTGCTAACATGTTTGTATTCAAAAGTTTTTCGAACGAGGTCATTTCTGCTCCGTTTGACCAGGTTTGACCAAGTCAAAATTTTGAATTTTAAAGTGAAGAGAGCTTCGACTTCATCTTTGAATTATACGTTGAACGCAGTGCACCCACGAAATGTTTTACGTAGAAATGATGTGAAAACAATTTTCTGTCAAAAACAATGCAATTACTTATTTTAATTGAAGGCAACATTTTTGCATTAATGAAATAGTGATTATTAATTACATTATGTTCACCAATTTATAGAAAAACATAAACAATTTTAGGTTACATATTTTTCATGTGTGCAATATAGCAAAAGCAACTATAATTGTTTTGAAAAAAAATTTATGACTACTATGTAAATTACTACAGAAATAACTAGACTTTACGTATTTATGAAATAGATTTTTGTAAATTAAAAGAAAGTTAGACACAGCAATGGCGGGAAGTGAAAATTGGCGGCCAAAATTCGATCTTTACTCCAGGGTCCAATTCCCAACTGGGAGAAATAGGTGATTTATTCGGACCCAAGTTACAATCGGGAGTAGAGGTGTAACCTTTACTCCCGGGTCCTTTCTCCACCCGGGAGGAAAACTATCTACTCCCTGTTCCACTCCCTCCGAATAAAAAGCCGGCCGGGCGCTCGTCTTCCTCGAATCGGGAATCACGCCCGACGCTCTCGCAACGCGCGCCCTCCGCGACGCCCGGCCACGACGCGGGCCGCCCGTGACGCCGTGGCGCGCCCACCGCGACGCGCGCCACCCCTCCCCCGGCGCGCCAACCCCGGCAGCTTCCCGACGCTGACAGCGCGCGGCACAACAATCCCCGGCCGTATGAGCACAAAGACGCCTCCTCGTTCGGGCGGCCAACCCCGACGAAGACCAGAGCCTCCTTTCCGCTCCGTCCGCGCACGTTATCAAAGAACGCTCCGCGTCGCACAGCAAAGACCGCAATTCCCCGGGCGCGGGCGCCGGCAGACCTCGGCGGGTCGGCAACTCTCCCCACGAGCACATCACACGGCCCTCTCTCCCCGGCGCGCCAACCCCGACCCTCTCGAGCAAAGACCGGCCTACCCTAGTCATGATCATGGGTGAGTGTGCGTGTATGTTGTGAACGTCTATGTTATCTTGTGTAATCTAAAAAAAAAATCACATATTAGTATACCGGCCCCAACATTAATATACAACAACAAAACAAAAAAAAAAGTCTCGACAAAAAAAAAACATGCACGAAAAAAAAAAGATCAAAAGTCAGCTCGTTAACGTGCCACCTTGCCTTTGTTTATTTAGGACCTAGGTACGGTGAGTATATCTAGTGCTAAGCCACCTCGGTTTCCTAGAATTGAGGCCACACCGCTCTCTCTATTAAGATCCGAGGAATCCGGTAGTGCATGTGAAGGATTAGAGAACTCGCATGAGCACGTAAATTCAAGATTAACACTACTACAAAAGCCTACTATGGGAAGGCGCGATGTTTTGTTTAGGGGCGGTTCTTAAGACAAACTGCCTCTACAGTGGGTCCTAAGGCCCCTGGAGGCCAGCCGCCTATAGTAACTTGGCACATTAGAGGCGGTTAGTGTTATGAGCCACCTTACTTTTATTAGCGGAGCGGTTCAATATTCAGCCGCTCCTGATGCTCCACATAAAATACCGGTTCAATTTGAATCCAGGGTGGTGCATAAAAAGGATTGTGGGGGCCTGTGCACCAGGAATGGCAGTGTGTAGCACGTGGTGGTGGCGTGGTCCTGCTGCTGTTGCATGTCCTTGTGCAGAGTGCGGGTGGGGTTGGGAAGTGGGGTGAGAGCGGGGCCCATGTGGTGGTGGGTGTGAAAAAGCACAAATGTGCTGCGCATGTCACCGATCCGCATGCCAGGCTGGTGGCCACTCTTTGCTTGACACGTGTCCAGAGGGTCCATTTGTCATGGGCACAAAAGAAGCACATCCCAAACACCATCCACTCTTTGATCCATACAACTCTCTCCATAATCATACGACTTCTCCCTGTCGATCGACTCCCTCTCCCTCTCCATTTTTTTTGACAAGACTCTCCCTCTCCATTGACTCTCTCTCCCCCTCTTCACGAGCAGAAGACGGTGGCCGTCCGCGAGCACGAAGACGGTGGCTCTCCCTACCCTGCACGCATGCCAGCGAGCGGCGCGGTCTCCCTTGCGCAAAGCCGAGCCCGGCGGCCAGGAGGCGCGACGTGACGGCGGCGGCCTGCAGCTGTGGCGAGGAGACTGTCTGCTCTGGCGACGGGGCGCGCGACGCGGCGGCGGCCTGTAGCGGCCCTGACGCGCTCCGCCGACGGGGACACGCGACGCGGCGACGGCCTGCAGCAGCCGTGACAATCAGCCATGCATTCTCCATCAGTTGCAAGGTACACACCACACGCAGAAAGCTAGTAGCGCGCGCGCACATACATTGAGAGAGAGAGAGAGCGCACCACCATGGCGGACGTGGCACTTAGTTTGACCAAGAGGGCGCTGGAGGGGACTGTGAGCCGGGTCTTGGTGGCGATCGATGAAGACACGAAGCTGAGGGCGGCAGCACAACAAGACCTGCGGTTCATCGTTGGAGAATTCCAAATGATGCAATCTGCGCTGAAGGTGGCCAAGAACAACAAGGAGAGTACAAGCAACGAGATGAAGAAGACATGGGTGCGCCAGCTCCGTGAGCTGGCCTTCGACGTCGAAGACTGCGTCGAGTTTGTCATCCACATGGACACCACCTCGGCCCGAGTCAGGTGGTCCTGGTGGTGGCGCGTGGTGCCGTTGCCATCCCGCTTTATACCGCCTTGGGCCAGAGACCTGGACCGGGCAGTTGCTCAGTTGCAGCAGCTCAAGGCCAGGGTAGAAGATGTGTGCGGGAGGAGCAACCGCTACAACCTCTTGGGCGGCGGTGACTCCGACGGCTCCAACACCACCCTGCAACCGGTACCACCGGAGCAGCTCGACTCCACCGCTTTCCCTCAACGGTCGACATCCTAAGAGACCTGTGGAAGGCCAACGCGAAGCAAAGCTCGTCGTTCAAATGCAACCTCAAATATTTGGTCACCGATGGACCGAGCAATGAGCTTAGAGTGATCTCAGTGTGGAGATCTGCTGGAGTAGATCTTGAAGCTGCGGACATTCTCAACGCGGCTTACTCTGACCCAAAAATCTGTGGAGAATTCAAAGCTCGAGCCAGGGTGAAGCTGATGCATCCTTTTAACATCCAAGAGTTCCTCAAAAAACTTGCTGCATCAGCTCTACGTGACATCTCCGCAGCAGAACAAACCTGATGAGGACCTCTCGCCAGCAGGACACGCTAGTGAAGTACATCACTGGCTCCAGAAACTATTAAAGAAGCACAAGTACCTCATTATCCTAGAAGATTTATCCTCCCCGGTGGAATGGGGTCTCATCCGATCCTATCTAAAGGACAGCCTTGGCAATGGCAGCCGGATCGTCATATCGACGCAGCAATTAGGGATTGCACTTTCGTGCACAGGGGAGTCATATCGAGTATTGCAACTTGCACTACTCCCCAATAATGATGGATACATCTACGCATTTTACAAGGTAATTACCTCCACCCCTTATTAGGCCAGGAGTATTATATATTGCCGGCGTCTATAAAATTAGTTTTTCAATTTTATCAAGCAATTCCCTGTACTTCGAGTTTACTGTTGCATCATCCCGTGCTCTCGCACAATCTCTAGAGACATAAGCATTTAATGCTTCTAACTAATAAAAGTTACTTATATGAGAATTTGTACGGTTAAATTAACTATGTATTTATGCAGTTATGATAGATACTACTTATATTAAACTATGTACTTGTCTTTATGCTTATTTTCTAACATAATAACGTCATAGATATACTATTCCGCTTCTATGTAGTTATGATAGACTTATCCAATTAGTATATGATTTTCATACATATCCAGTATTTTTCGTGGTACCTCTATGTATCTTCGATAGTCATTTAGTTAAAACATTAATTAGCTTAGACTATGGAAGCTCTTGTTGTAGCCTATATCTTATGATGTCATGAACCTAAATTATTTTAGATTTCTCTTCAAATATTAGTGTTGATTGCTACAGTTTTGAAGTCCTCAAGTTAAGTTGAAATTTTTATGTTTATTGTATCTTTTATGAACACTCTTTTTTTGTACTTTTTGAAAGGAATAAATTACGCTAGTGAAGCTATTGCACGTTTGTTGTCCTGGTCCTCAAATTATAAACTTGTATATCTTAGTCCCCAAACTATCTAAGTATACCGTGTCGGTCCAAACTCCAAAGTAGCCAAGTCACAGTCCAGAGATGATGTGGCGAACCAGTGTGGAATTGACGTGTGATCCATGGCTCATAATTATAGGGCTAGTCCCTTAAGAGCACTCACAATGCAGACTCTATCATAGTTTCTATCTTCATTTATTACCCCTCTATTTATTTTTTTTTCTGATGTGGCACTGTATTTATTGAAGAGAGAGAGAGAGAGGAAAAACACAAGAACTCAAGTCTAACTAAGAAACCAAGTCTTCACGCAAACCAAAACAATGGTGAGAGTGACAAGTGGGCCATGTGACATCATGATAGAAAATTGCATTGTGGAAGATAGTTTCTTGACACAATGTTCAAGACTATAGAAACCATGATAGTTTCTAGCATTATGAGTGCCCTAACTAGCATGTGATTCTATGCTGGTTCCAAACTATAAATTAGTCATTTGAATCCCTAATCTTCTAAAATACTACAGTCCCAGTCCAAAACAACTTGAGTTATGTATTTATTAGTTAAAACATAGTACTTAAAAAATTACAAATATTGATGTGACATAATGCTTTATTAAAAATGTACACACTCAGTAGAATAATAACTTATGAAATTTATTAGATAAACTATTGATATAACGTAATCATTGCTCTGTGGTTTGTTTAGGGAACATTTTTCCCGGCATGATAATAAGCTACTAAAATAAATATCTATTCTTACTTAACAGTTAATGTTTACTTGGTCTTCATAGTGAAACATACCATTTTACTTACTTAATATTATGGACACTGAATTACGTTTTGTGATAGATATTATTATTTACATGTAGATTGTCATAACATCTTTGAATAATATACAAAGTGATAGTTTTGAATACATGGTACAATAAACGCTAGAGTTTGAAAGTAACACATGAATAAAATTAAATTTATATTTTTAATAATATAGTAGCTAAAAGTTCAATCCACGTACGGGTCCTTACATCCTAATAGCACTGTGCTTATTTTGTCTTATATTTATTTACATGCAGCCGCCGGCTATTGGTATGACAGAACTCGTTGAGCAACTTGGACATCGTCGTGTGATCTCGCTGTGGGGGGACAAGGGTGGTGACACAACATGCCTTGTGAGAGAGGTGTGCGAAGCCATAAGGAATAGCACTGCAAAATTCAAGGGTGTAACTTTTGAAGATTTCGTGTGGGTCCATGTTCCCACTAGTCCGTTCAGTTTTGAAGGCTTGTGTCGGCGCTTTCCCGATTATCATCATGTCAACCGTGGGACTGATGAAAGCTACTACTTTGCTGAACTCTGGAGAAAGAAAGTGTGCAAGTCCAGCTACCTTTTCGTTATTGAGGGCCTGCAGTCCACAGATGATTGGGATAAGTTAAAAGATAAAGGACTCGTGCCTCAGGACACTAAGAGCTGTATCGTTATCATTGCAAATGACGAAGCTGTGGCCAAACATTGCAACAAAGATGGTTCGAGGTGGAAGATGGACCGCAAAGAAAAGGAAGAAGCTGCCATTATTGGTCCATTATTCGCACAGAAGGTATGTATATATATTGCTGTGCTTTTAGTTTGGCATAGTACTACAATCCAAGTGGGTCATACTCCGTACCAGGGGCGTATCCACACCCCGGGCTGTCTGGGCTACAGCTCGGGGTGAGGACCAGAGATCTTCTTAACAATTTCTATATTTAGTATAAGATAACTCATAAAAATATACCCAACCCAAGAGGTCTAAAAAGCACTATGTACTATTTTTAGCCCCCTTTGAGGTGTTTCTAGATCCGCCAATGCTCCATACATACTATTTTTTTTTTAAGACCACACCGAGACGCATATTTCATTAAGCAAGAAGAGTTTTGAAACACAAGTACAAATATCGGTAACACAACGGCCACCTAAACTACTGGATACATGAAAGGTTTTATTACATATCATTCGTTGTTGCTACAGAAGTGTGGTAGACCCCAGCACTCAGCCAGCAGGTCGGCGAGGTGCCTGTTGGGTTACAATAATCTATATTTGGATCTCGATCTAATTTAGAATTTATTAGAGTTTCTGTAATGAGAGAGAGTGTGTGTGTATTTCTTTTATATATATGCAGACTGCAGAGTATATATATGAAGCACCAAGACTCATAATATAAATTTCTCCTACTCCCTCCGGTGACGTCAACCAATGAATTTTCTCGCTCGATCGAGGTGAAAATCGAATCTGCATGCTCTTTACAAATAGCCATGAGTAGTCAACCGCACGCTTGGTTAGCCGGCTCGGTAATTAATTCCACCTCTGCGTATCCCTACGTTAGAAATTACGGCCAAAATTTTCTCTAAAAATATTAGGGCCAAAATGAAAATCTGGCGTAACCCATTTACTATAGGACCCGAGGGAGTAGTTTATATATATCAGACGTGGTTTTTTTCTTGTAGGAGTTTACCTCCCACATTGCCACGGGATCACTGCTAACCAAAACATTTTGGGTGACGGGCATAATTTATTTTTGCGTGGCGGTTAGATGCGTCCGTCACCCACGTAAGGTCACGGTTCTTGGGCGTTTTGTGCCCGTCACACAAAAATAAAATAAAAATAAAAAAAATACCCAAACCCGAGCCCGTCACGGACCCGAATTTGGGCCTCTTGGGCCCAGTCGCCCCGCCGCCACTTGCTCGCCGCCTTCCCCCGTCGTGGATCCGCCGCCGCGCCGCATGGTCGCCCTTTGGTTGCTCGCCGCCGCTTCCCCGTCGTCGATTCGGCCGCCGCGCGCCAGAGATCCGCCGCCGCCGGGTACTCCTCCCGGCCGATTCGCGCCGCCACCTCCTTGAGCCTCTACCACCATGGATCCGTGCCATCGTCGCCTCCCCGGAGTCATTGCCGCCATGGATCCGCGCCACCGCATTTGTTGGGGGTTGTCGGGGAGGGGCCGCCGCCGTTGGGTGGGAGGGTGTCGGCGCCAACTCCATGATCCACGGCTGCCTCGTTGGGAGAGGAGTGAGGGAGGCCCGCCGTGGGGGATCGATGGGAGGAGGAAACGAGAGAGGAAGGGAGGTGCTATGGTGTGCTCGGTGGAAGAGAAGAGACGCCCGGTTGGGAGAGTGAGAGGAGAGGGAAACCCTAACTGCTCCATATTTATATGGACACGTCTTTTAGGCCTCGCCCGGGCCTCGGGAGGTTTTTTGCGGTGACGGACGTTTTAAAGCGCCCGCCACGAAAAATGCCTCTATTTTTGCGTGGCGGGCGTCTTATAAACGCCCGCCTTGATCGCTCGATTTTACGTGGCGGACAAAATTGCCCGTCACGTAAAATTAAAAAACAACGCTTGCCACGGTTAATCAAGCCATTAACCGTGGCGGCAAACTCAATGCCCGCTACGGAAAAAGATTTTTCAGAGTCACGCAAAATCGGTTCGTTACTAGTGGATTGTTTTAAAAGAAAATCTATTATATATATATATAACATTACTATATGGTATTCTTTGTGTATACATCTGTATGATTTTGACTTGTATGTTAATTAATTGTATCAAATCTGATAAAAAATTGATAAGCTAATAGGAGAAAAATCAATAGAATATTTGATTACGCTATAGTGAAACATGTGATGTAACAAATAGTGTATCTAGATGACTTATATGTTAATAGATTAAAGATTTAAAGTATATCACATAATAGAGATGACATGGACATTTTTTAATAGATGACTTGGTTTTAATGGAGAATGATGTGGACAACTTGTATGGAGGAATAATGTTTAGTGGGAGGTCATTTAGGTCTCGTTTAGATGGCAAAATATTTACCAAAAACATCTGTTCTAACTCTGTAGCACTTTTCGTTTGTATTTGGTAAACATTGTCCGATCATGGACTAACTAGGCTCAAAAGATTTGTCTCGTGATGTACAAATGTAATCGTGTAATTAGTTATTTTTATCTACATTTCTTGCTCCAAACATCGCCTCTATAGTTGAAAAAGAAGACGTTTAGGACAGCGATGACACGGTCTCCAAAGCGCAACTTTGACTTCCTTTTTCTATAAAAATATTTATTAAAAAATTATATATGTATACTTTTATGAAAGTATTTTTCAAGATAAATTTATTGATATAATTTTCACATTTCTAAACTCAACGACTTAAAAGTTATTAATGATTTATGTTTCCAATGTTTGACCCAAGACTTTTCCAAAACATCTTCGAGCATTGTTCTGGCCGGCATGGCATTTGGCCGATCTTTGTGAGAGAAACTACTACCTCCGGGCCGATCTTTGTGAGAGAAAATATTGTCGATGGGTGGTGGTGATAAGCCGCGAACAGGGCCTTCCTTTTCAACCATGGAGTATGTCTTTTTAGTGTATTTAATGTGATGTGATGGAGAGAGTCTAAAAATTTGCAAGTTTTGGCAAAATTTTAGCCATCTAAACGTAGGCCTTAGTGAGGAATGATGTGGACGCCGTGCATGTATAGAGAAATCATATAGTGGAATTTTCTTTTTATAAGAGTTACCGATCATGTGACACTAATTGCCCCTATATGTACATTCATTCTCACACAGGTGCTAGAGGAATCATCGTTACTCACGGCATTTATTACACCAGATCAACAGGCTGGAGGGGCATAACATGGTCCACGATATTATTGAATATCGCAAGGACCATTCGGGTGTTTTGCGGTGTGGGGGGCCACTGGTGTTGGGAAATCTGCTCTCGTCAGATTCTTGTACTACACAGTGATGGCCTACTCATTGAAATTGACAAAAGCTGGTAAGCATGCACTGCTGTGCAAGGATGATATACCTCTGCTGGTCGACCGGTTTGAAAAGTTCGGTTGGGTGGATATACCTGATGGGCCGTTCGATCTTGCCGAATTCTCACGCCGCTTACTACTTGACTTCAATTCATTTCATCCTGTGGAAAAGGAGAAAACTGCAGTTAGTCTCATTCGAGGCGATAACCCTATTCAACAGTGTTATGAAATTATGCGTCTGCATAGATGCCTAGTGGTCATTGATGGTCTGCGGTCCTCATGTGATTGGGACACCATCAAACAAGCCTTCTGGTGCCATAAGCATCCACAGTCCTATATTTTGGTCGTCACTACTGAGAAGAGTGTCGCCAAACATTGCGTCACTAGAGACAACAACATCCATGAAAGAAGAACCATCCTCAATATGAGAGCTCTCGATAATAATTCAGCCCACATGCTCTTCGAAAAGGTGTGTTTACTTGTTACTCCCCTCTCAAATAGCAGACATACAATTCCCTACATGTTATGCACATCGATCAGTTAATTGGTGATGCTAAGGTACACTTTTTATTTGCTAGCAGGTAATATTTCAAATTAATCTAGGCCGTTGATATTTTAGAATTTTGATTTTATTAATTACTTAATTAATTTAGGAAAAAGAAACAAAAATATTGCCGCATCCCCTAATCACGGAGGCTTGGCACATACACACGTTGATTACGTACGCTCCTAGCCTCCCTTCCTTTTGCGTGGAGAATTTCAAAAACTTAGTATTCTTGCTATTAGTGTGGATCGGGTTGTGAAAAAAAGGAATTTAGTATGGTACACCAAAATAAGCGTGAACCGTTCATTTATGTTAGTAGATGGCGTGTCTCGCTGACTGGATATGGTAATTATTGCTTGTACTTGTGAACTTTAATTGTATATGATAGTGGACTAAATGAGGTGGACACCTTATATGTCTAGAAAATTACTGATAGTATTTTGCTTTTATAAGTTACAGATCAGGTGACACTAATTGCCAATCTGTACCGTCATTCTCACAGGTGCAAGAATCATCGTTACTCACGGAATTTATTCCACCAGATCTACTAGCTGCAGGGCGAGACATGGTCCGGGATATTATTGATTATCACGAGGAAGAAATCTGGGGTGTTTTTGCTGTGTGGGGGCCACTGGTGTTGGGAAATCAGCTCTTGTCAAAATCATGTACGACACAGTGATGGGCTACTCATTGAAATTGATGACAGCAGATGAGCATCCACTGCTGTGCAAGGATAAAATACATACACTGGTCGGCCGGTTTCAAAAGTTTGGTTGGGTGGATGTGCCTGATCCGTTCGATCTTGCCGAATTCTCACGCCGCTTACTTCTTGACTTGAGTTCATATGATCCCGAGGCAAAGGAGAAAACAACAGTTGGTGTCATTCAAGACGATAACCCTATTCAACAGTGTTATGAAATTATGCGTGTGCATAAATGTCTAGTGGTTATTGATGGTCTACGCTCTAAACGTGACTGGGACCCCATCAAACAAGCCTTCTGGTGCCACCGGCATCCACAGTCCCGTATTTTGGTCATCACAATTGAGGAGAGTGTCGCAGAACATTGCGTCACTAATAAAGACAACAAGATCGATGAAGGAACAATTCTCCTCCCTATGAGAGCTCTCGGTAATAAATCAGCCCGCAAGCTCTTCAAGAAGGTGTGTTTACTTATTACTCTCCTCTCAAATAGCAGACACATTTCCCTACATGTTATGCATATTGATCATTTAATTGATCTAAGAGAATTAAGAAGTAATGAATGGTTAATTGAGGTGTGTTTAATTGATCGCTTAATGTAATGAATGGCTACCCATTACTTTTCAAAAATCACTTACCTTGGTTATATCTATCTGCATTAATCGGAGTAGCTGCAATGCTCAAGAATTAAGAAGTTTGAGTTTTGTGTCAAGGTTCTTGTTTTGTAATATAAATCCGCATGTAGTAATATTGGATCCAAATCTTTTGAAACTAAGTATTTTGGAGGTATATAATTAGGTAAATCACTTTTTTTTGTTTGATTTCCATTATCAAATGTCACCGTAAAGTTAACACGGGCATTATACTAGTGATCATTTAATTGATCTAAGAGAGTACCTTCCAATCCAGTTTCTAAGATATACTTCCTCCATATCCATGAAAAAGTCATTTAGGACAGCCGCACGGTCTCCAAAACACAACTTTAGTTTCTTGTTTCTATAAAAAATATTTATCAAAAAGTGATATATGCGTACTTTTATGAAAGTATTTTTCAAGACAAATCCATTCATATAATTTTCTTATTTTCAAACTTTTTTTTTCTAAAATGTGCGTTGCACGTACCTCGTAAAGAGAAATTAGAAGTTGTACATTTCGATATTCCCGTAGGCGAGTTGCGAGGGCATGTCGATCGGAACACTAACACAAGTCACCAACTGAAACACAAGTCGCGTGCAAGGTGGAGATACGATGTCGGGGTCGTGGTGCGGAACAAGCCACACCCTCATCAAATAGTGCAGGATGCATGCCTCATTGCATTCGTCGGCACCTAATCCCCCACTATCGGCTTTGGGATGAAGATAATCTTCCCAGGCTCAATGAACGACGGGTGCTAGCACCAGGCCTTGATGAAGTACTCACAGTCGTCATCATTTGGCTTGTCCCATAGGTCAGAAGGCTCGATGGCCGTGCAACACCGGCCGAGCACCGTCTGGGCGGTAGGTACCCACTGCGTGTGCGCCGGGACGTTCTGTAGGGCCAGGATGACGTGGTGACGGAATGCCCCCACCGTTGCATCTTAGGTTCATCGCCACGGGTGCCACACCATTGGCATGAGGGTGCCCCAACGCGCGCGCGCGCGGGGTGGGGCTGCGTTTTTATACCGGACGGTTTACGCGGTAAACCGCGGTTACTGTTTATACCGGGCGGTCCGGTTACCGGACCGGCCGGTATAAAAGAAGTCAAATTCAAAATTTAAAATTTGAAAAAAATGTTGAAAAATTCTGTAAAATAGTTCGTGATTTATAGAAGCCAATGGTATAAAAATTTGTCAAATTGGAGTTGGTTTGGTATAAAAATTTCAAATCTAAGTTTGAAAAAAAAAAAAGAAAAAATACACAGCCGGCCCATTAAGGCCCATTAAATCATGAAGGTCGAAAAACATACTAAACACACTCAAACTTAAGTAATTTTGACATCATTGGATTCTACAAATCATGAAGTATATTTTAGGAATTTTTTAGCATTTTATAAAAAAATTACATTTTGAATTTTGAAAAACCGTTCAAACGCGCTCAAACCGCCGGTAAACCGCTCAAACCGGGCGGTATAAATTCCAAACCGCCCGGTTTATCGGATTTTTACCGTTTACGGCGCCGTTTGAATTCAGTTGAATTCAAATTTCAAACCGTCCGGTTACCGGCGGTTCGGTTTACCGGAAACCGGACCGGTAAACCGTTTCCGGACCGGCGGTTTGAAGTGTCCGGTCGGTATAAAAACCTTGGGTGGGGGCGACCGCCGCCGAAAGCGACAAGAAAATCTTCTAGCTCGTGGCGCCAATGACGATGTCATCACATATGATTTCATATCAGGTGTATAGGATAGCTTCGATCATGGCCGTGGTGACATATGGCCTGGTGCCTCCCACGGTGGCCACCGGCGCCAAGTCGAGCGTCTTTCGCCGCTTGAATTTTGTCGATCGGGGGACAACCACCAATGAGGTGTGGTGTCGCAAAAGCGTCCGTGAGCGTGGCGACCACCGCCTCATCAATAGTCGCGGTGTAGTAGTCCATCACGGGCACGATCGCCGCACCCCAGGCTAGACTCAACGTCTCCCGGCGGAGGCGGAGGCGGTGGTGGGGGGCGGCGGTGGAAGAAGAAGGTGTCGCGGTGGCCGATTGTGGGGTTGGTGGAGCGCACAACATCGGGACCGAGGTGGAACGCCTCGCCGATACCGACCGCCCGAGAGATGGTGTCGAGAATTCCGGGCGATGCCGCCTTGCCGTCGCGCCGCGCCTCCACTCGTCGTCTATCATCTCGCGTGGTCGGGGAGCGGCCATGCTTGGCGCCCGTGGCGAGGCCGGGAGAGAGGGAAGGGGCAACCTGTCGCAAGGTGCCCCTCAGGCCCACAGTTGTTAAAGCATAATGGCGCCTCGTGAGGTCGGAGATAGTTGAAGCAGACTCCGTTGAGCTCGTGGTACCTTCCTCGGAGAACAAGGGGGGTGCGGGGTCTTCCATGGTGCCGGTTGTGCACGGTGAAGAAGCCATCGGTGTTCGCGGTCCCGGGTATGGCGAGGGTGGGCCACCGGCGAGGCTCGGTGGAGGTGTGCACGCCCGTCGATGACTCAATCGGTAAGTCCCTAGGTGGTGTCGCGGTGGCGATGATGCCCGCTAGGTGGCGGCCCGACAGGCGGCGTGGCCGGGCACTTGGGCGTGCGGCCGTTGGGACGGATTCGCCCCCGAGCCACGTGGACGACGGAGAATGGTAGCGTCGGGCGCCCACCATTAGTCTAGCACGGCGTTTCCATTGGTGGTGGCATCGTACTCGGTGTCGCTTGCGTCTTGGCACCGCGACTTCTTTCCCCTTCGCGTCACGGTGGTGAAGGCAGCGACGCTGGGTTTTTTACCGACCGGACCTAGGAAACCGCCGGGGTCCGGAAACGTAAACCGGTCCGGCACGTAAACCGGACGATTCTGCGGACGGTTTGAAATTTGAATTCAACTGAATTCAAACTGCGCCGTAACGGTAAAAATCCGGTAAACCGGGCGGTTTGGAATTTATACCGCCGGTTTGAGCGGTTTTCCGAAGCGGTTTGAGCAGTTTGAACGGTTTTTCAAAATTCAAAATGTAATTTTTTTATAAAATGCTAAAAAATTCCTAAAAATACTTCATGATTTGTAGAATCCAATGATGTCAAAATTACTTAAATTTGAGTGTGTTTAGTATGTTTTTCGACCTTCATGATTTAATGGGCCTTAATGGGGGCGGTACTTTTTTTTTTTTTTTTTTTTTTTCAAACTTAGATTTGAAATTTTTTATACCAAACCAACCCAATTTGACAAATTTTTACACCCTTGGCTTCTATAAATCACGAACTATTTTACAGAATTTTTTCAACGATTTTTTTTTTTTCAAATTTTAAATTTTGAATTTGCCTTCTTTTACGTCCGGCCGGTCCCGTGAACCGACCGACCGGGTTTTTTCGGTAACCGCGGTTTTTTGGGAGAAAAAACCAGAGCGACGCCGAGCCGAAGTCACCATCCTTCGAGTCACCGAGAGCCGGAGGCTCAACATGACCACGCACCGAGGGATGATATCGACTAGCCCCCGGGCGAGCCGGGCGAAGAAGTCCTCCGGCGGGGAAGGTCGTCCCCCATTGAGATCCGACTAGGCGCGTCTAGAAGACGGCCCGATCGGGAGGAGGATCATTCGGCTACACCTCCGCGGCACAACGGCGTCCAGAAGACGGCCCGACAAGCCGGGCCTCCAAGGCCGTCTCCACCTCCCGGCGCCGCGATGGGGAGGTCTCCTCCGGGGTGGTTCGAAAGGATCTAGATCCGGGGGTGGAGAGAAGGAATCTGGGGAGGGGAGGGGTGGAGTTGTAGAGCGAGAGGGTGGGGAGGGGGGAGCTTAACCTGTGTGGTCACGGGGGACCGGTGAGGGCCTTCTCTGTCATGGAGGCGTCACGGGCCGGGCGGGGGGCAAGCGTCGCCGCGGATCGCCCTCATTGCCTCTAGCCATACGACAACCAAAATTTGACATTGGTCAACTCATATTTTCAAACTCAACAACTTGAGATTTATTCATCATTTATATTCCCGAAGTTTGACTCAAACCTTGTCCAAAACAACTTACTCCCTCTCGTCCCTCAATTATTGTCGTTCTAGCACTCCTTTCAAACGCCCGGGTTCACCGACAAGTCCAAGCATCCAGACTTCATCGCGGCCCAGGTTCAGGCCATAAATGCTGCACCTCGATTCATGCTACAACGACTAGTAAACGGGACGGAGGGAGTATTTTATAAGTATGGAGAGAGTATTCGTTTTTACCTCTCATATCTAAGAAACCAGTATTTACTCCCTCCGTCTCAAAATAGATGTCATTATCGCTTCCCGAGAAGTCAACGTTTTCAAAAAATGCCGCAATTATATATTAAAATATATAAATATTTATGCTAATTAATTAGTATCATCGGAAAGATTTTTAAGTCTAGTTTTTTAACAAATTTATTTGGAGATTTAAATATTGCACGTATTTTTCTACAAACCTAGTCAAGTTGAAAAAATTTGATCGACACGCCTCCTATAGTGACATCTATTTTGGGATGGAGGTGGTACTATTTAATAAATAATATCGTTGCTACTTTGATATGCCACATGAATTTGCAGTTTCAATGCACTCCAACTTCCAAAAAAATGATCTACTGTGTGGGGAAAAGGCTGATAAGAAGTACTATGCCGGTCTGCCTCGTGTGTTCTGTTGTTATCCTCAGACCATCTGGCTTTTGTAGCTGTCGAGAAATAGCTACTGCAACTAGTAGGAGTAGGCCTTTGTAGATAGTCTGGTGCTTTTCCATTTCATTGAACACTCCAATGATCGTTAACACCAACACACCCATCTTCTTTTTTTTTTTTTTTTTTTTTTTCGAAAAACACACCCATCTTCTGTGGATCTTCCAACTCTCTGTGGATCTTCCAACGCTCCTTTTTCTCTTCCCCAGGACCACCCACTCGATTCATTTTTGCAATATAAATAATAAATGTCCTTTCTTCGCGGGTCACTACCCCCGAAGACCACACTGTTTTTTATTTGACTGGGAAGCATCATTAATTTAACAACACGAAGCTGAAAGAACCATTACACTGTTAATAGCTACAAGCTGGAGTTGTTCGTGGCTTGGATTAACGCATAATCCATTGTAGTCGACCTGATTGCCTGAATGGAAACTAAGCTTTGCCTAGCTAGTGTGTTAGCCATCTGATTACATCGCCTTGTAACCCTGTACACCTGAATGTGTGAGCCTGTAAGGGAAGAGGAGATGAGTTCTGTGTAGGGCTTGATTCTCCAATCCGGCGGGTTGGTTCTGTTGGCGCTGTTAATGAAGTTGATTTGTAGCTGGTTGTCTGCAAGAAGGGTTGCATCCACCATGTTCATCTTGTGGAGAAGAGCAGCTGCCAAGGCTAGAGCTGCAGACTCTGCCATGAGTACTGAGGATGCTTGCAGCATAGCCACCCTGATGAAGACGCTGGAGGGCGGCGAGGTGGACGTGTTGACTAAGAAGATGCCCAGCCCCGCTTGCCTTGGTGTGGCTCCTAGTAGATCAGGCATGATGGAGGCGTCGACGTAGCACCTGAGTCCCTGCAGAGAGAAGGGGAGTTGGAGGAGGTACCTGTCGTGGCTATTGTTGGGTGTGGACTCAGTTGGCCGGCTGCAGCAATTGTTGGGCACTCGCCGGATCCTGGTGACCTGCAATGGTAGGGAGTGTACCTTGGTGCAATTGTGTTGATGGTTGGGCAGGGTGATGGCTGCCCCGGTGTAGAGCTTGCTGCTGCTGGTGCTGTCCCATCAATGTAGAAGTCGGCATACCTACAGTCAGAGAGCACCTACCTTGTGGCGTACCTTACTGGGATTGGTTGTTGTGGCTGTGATGGTGGATTGCATCTTTGGTTTCATTAGCCTGATCTTGTGTGGCAGCCGCTTCATGTTGGAGTTGCAGAGGTATGGAGTGGACTGCATCATGGCGCTGTTGGCTGTGAACAGCACCCGATTGACCTGCAGTAAGAGACATATTACCTTGGCGTGTGTTCGTGTTGTAGCCCTGCTCTTCAATCGCCTGCAAGTGGTTGTCCATATGTGCTTGTGACGCCCTCTGTACCGGACTCTAAGTTTTCCCCTGGAACCTGAGATCATTTCGAGCTTTCCAAATATACCACATAGTGAACAAGGTAGAGCAAAGGGTGTGGTCAGAGGGATTAGGAGATATCTGGAGGGGCAACGAAATTTGCATCCCATCTTCACGAGCAGTAATATTATGAGTGGGAACGGGAGTGGTGGCATTGGCCCATACCTGTTTTGGTAAGTCGATTGAAAAAAGAGGTGATTGTCATCCTCGATTGCTCCATAGTGGGTGCAGTGCCGGTCAATGTGAACTGAGAATCTCCCTTCTCTTTCCCCTGTTGCAATAACTCTTCTAATAATCCTTCAAGCAAAAGTTTTTAGTAGAGGAGGGATGGTCCTACTTTTCCAGACTTTTTGTAAGATTTGATTTGCATCTTGGGAAATACTTCTGGAACCATGAGAAGGGAGGCTATGGTTTTGTTGGGAGTGGAGATGTGAGTAAATAGCCCTAGTGGTGCAAACTCCGTTGGTGGCAGGGGTCCATCTAAGGATGTCCTGCTGATCCGAGGCAACCACTTGGATGGACTGGATGGTTTGGGCAACTTCAGAGCAAGTATTATGGTAGGTAAGTCGGCTAAATGCTGATATGGAGGAGAGAAGGGAGGAGAGAGAGGAGAAGCGGGTTGTAAGCTTATAGCCGGCTTGGGCACAAGAACCAAGAAACTATGTGAGATAGACAAGTGGGCCCTGTATTAATTAGAAAGAGCTAATTACTGTATGGGTGGGCTGGGAGAAGGCTGTAAGGAACCTTATAGCCGGCTTGTTGACTGTATTATAATACTTGCTCTCAGGAGAAAAGGTGGAGTCTAACAGTTGTTGGTTCTAGGTATGTGTGCCAGGGAGAGCCAAAGATCTATGGTGGAGGGGAGAGGGGAGTTGGTGACAGGGAGAATAAGGTGGTCATGGATCTCATTCCAAATTGGGCACCAGGGGGTGGACCAGATGGAGGAATTCCCAGCATGGACTTGGTAACGTCCTGGAGGTGATGTCTGACCTGCAAAATAGATGACCAATAAATAGATTTTGATGTATTAATGGGTGCAGTCCAGAAGGAATTGTTTGGATAATATTTAGCTTTATGGATGGAGGACAGAAAGGGGTTTTTCATAGTGTCAACATTCCAGGCAGAATGAACAATAAGACTTACTGGTTATTGCAGCTGCTTCTCTCCGTATGGGGCACTGTCGTCCTGCAGTTTGTTCAGAAATGGAACCAGGGCAAGAGCTCTTTGTTCAGAAAAAAAAAAATTTGTTTCAGATGAGTTTCATGGTTTCTCCCACAGCTTTGCAAACCAAAGATAGGCAGCCCCTCAGAAACACCCACCCGCGGGCAAACAGCACCTACCCGGGGGCTGTGGTTATTGTTTTCTTCCTAGGACCTAAACATGAATTTAAGTTCTTTTATTTAAGAGCCAAAGTACAAATTTAGCTGCTTACAGACGCACATGCACTCTCACCCCTTTTAATGCACGTACACACGTACATTCTACCATTATGATTTTTTTTGGGTGAATCTTGAAGCTCATTTATCATTATGTAATGCCATCGCGGTGACGTAACACACTCTGGAAACAAGTAAAAATAAAGTCGACATTCCTTTGACCTCATAGCTGAATGCACTGTACAATAACTACTCTATTCTACATCCTCGCAATCTTGTGAACCTAAGCAATGCAGTCGCCAAGTCTCATCCAAAGGTTTTGAAACTACCACTTTGTCGTGTTTTTGTACTGTGTGCTGCTCCCATTTCCTTATTCTTCCCTTGACTTTCAATAATTAGCTTCTCTTTATCTACAATAAAATATCTGCAGTCTCTTGTCAAAAACTAAAAAAAAATGGGATCAACCTAGGAGGAACTAGAGGTTGTTTTTCATTAAGCAGAATATAGGTACCCAAATTCGCTCCAGCCAGAATTCGAATCTAGGTGGCTAGGTGTATTGCCACATTTACTCACGTAGCCACTTCCCTCCCTTCTCAGAAAATAACAGAATCAATAGTTCTTTTACTCTGCTTAACAAACAAAATGAGCATTAAGAACCTATCATTGTTAATAGTATATTATTATTATCTTCCTACAATCAATTTCTTTGTGTTGTTTTCTACAGTTCAATAGATGTGAGGATGGTTATATTCAGTTCAGTTGAGTCCACTGCTGAATCTTGAAACTGACTTCAGTGATGACTTGGACTGAAATACTTATACTTGATTAAACTATGGAGTTTGTATTATTTGAAATTGAATTTTTATATGTTTTATGAACTGACAAAGTTAATTCTGAATGCAGATTGTTGATAAGAGGCAGGAGCAGGAGTTGGGCTCCAAATATATGACTGAACAAAAGTTGAAGCATGCAAAACACATTGTACCCAAGTGTGGTGGACTTCCCAAAATAATAGATGCTGTGGCCAAATCCGACCACACATTCTGGGACAATATAAATGATGACATTGTAACCAAGTTGAAGAAGGGCCCAGAATTTGGCCATTTAAGTGGTATTTTTTCTTGGATGCATTCCTATATTGATGGAAGTTTAGATTCTGTAAAGCCATGCATCTTCTATCTGTCAGTCTTTCCTGCCAACTATGAAATCAGGAAGGCTCACTTGCTAAGGCGATGGATTGCTGAGGGTTACTGTAGAGATACAACTGGTTGTAGTGCGAAGAAGGATGCTCAACGTCTCATCAAGGATCTTAATGACAGGGACATAATCCAGAATATAGGAAGCATGCCAGTGTACCATGTCAATGGTTTCTTCCGTGAATACATCACCTCGCAACAAATGGCAGATAATCTTGTATTTGCCCTGGAAAGACAATGCAAGCCAAACTCACAACGCAGAGTACAACACCTCAGCATAATGAAAGACTGGGAGAGGGGAAAAACATGTGTTTCAGAGCATTGATGTATCATGGCTGCGGTCTTTGACAGTGTTTGGGAAGTGGGAACCATTCTTAATCTCTGACAAGATGAAGCGGATCCGAGTGCTAGATTTAGAGGGCACATCTGGTGTAAAAGATTGTTGCCTTGAGCATATCTTTGAGATTCTGCTGAGCCTCAAGTTCATCTGTCTAAGAGGATGCAAGCACATTACTCGTTTGCCAAAAACATTGGGTGGCCTGAGGCAGCTGGAGACTCTAGATGTCAGCAACACCTCCATAGTCACACTGCCATGGACTATCATTAAGCTGCAGAAGATTCAATGCATTCAGGCTGGCCGTATGTTTTTGCTAGATGAAGTCTGTACATCAGCAGCATCAGCTTATGGCGTAGTGGACACAAGGTCACCTGCACCACTATTACCACGACAGGAACAAGATGATGACGCAAGGCAAAACAAGAAGGATGGACACCGGCAGCCATCCGGGAGAACAGCAACACGTGAAGCTGAAGGCAGTGGTGGTGGTCTTCAGGGACAACACCAACACCACAAGAAACGTATTGAGGAGATGAAGAAGTTGGGCCGCTGGGCATCCAGACTGTCGTCACGGTTCCCTCGTCATAAGATTAATGGTGGGGTGGAGGTTCCTGTGGGGATTGTGGACATGCCTGCCTTGCTTACTCTTGGTATTGTGAATATTAGCAGAGGAGGTGGGAAGGCCTTTCTGACCATGTTTAAGCGCAAGACAACACTTCCCCAACTGCTCAAGCTCAGCGTGTGTGGCATTAACAATGAAAACTGGAAGGATTTATGTGATGCCCTCTCCGCTCATGATCATCTTGAATCATTGTCACTAGGACTTGACAAGGATTTCATGGAAGATAGCTGCTTCAACAATCCACCTAAGGCCCTCAAGACCCTTAGGCTGTATGGGCACATACACAGATTACCAACCTGGCCCTGGATAAAAGAACAACTCGAAGAGTTTGATATTGAGGCGATTATATCAGGACAAGAGTGCATGGATCTATTAGTGGAATCGTTGCCACGTACAGGGATCCCACGTCGTCTTTGTATCAAGCTGACTCAGCAAGTAAGAGAGCTAGAATTCAAGCAAAATGATGTCCGTGGACCACAGGTTCTCAAGATTGATTGCAGCTCCAAGTTAAAGGTACATTTCGAAAGTGGCAGTATAGCGGAAGCTGTTAATGTTCTGATAATACATTGCTCTGAAGGATCGGATTTTCGGACTATTTCTTCGAATGAGGAGAGTGGCCTTAAGCATCTATATGACCTCAACACGGTGTGGCTTAAGGGTTATGGTGAAAAAGCAGACTACCTGGCGCACTTGAAGGAGCAAGTTGACGCACATCCACGCAAACCTGTCTTCAAGTTTGAGGAACTAAAGTCAGCATAATCAACATCTCGCTCCACGGCCGGTGTGCCTGCACTAGTTTCCATTTTAATTTCTCTGTATTCATCTTTAATTTTTCATTCGACGTTGTTGTAACACATGCTTTCTTGCTTTTAATTTCTCTGTACTGTCGTACATTCATCTTTAATTTTGTACTATACTAGGCTACGCATGCATGTTGTGTAATCTTAATTTCTGCGTTGACAGAAGAAAACTAAATAAAGTTACGTGTTTGATGGATTTTTGTTGATTTATTTATTATGATCCTTATCTATACCTACTAATAAAGCGAAGAAATTTCCGTCGTCTCCCTCCCTTTTCGTCAACCCCTCCAATCTAATAATCCTAAACAATATCGGTCTCTTTATCGATTCAACCGTCAAGCTGTTGACTCCGTCGATCTCTTCCCGTGTCCCACGTGTATACGTTCGGATTGATTCACGTCCGATCCAAAGACATCTGTCGGCCAACATTATCGATCGACATTAATCTATAGCACACCGATCGCAAAGACGACGACGACAAGCGCAAGTCGGCGGGCCAGCATCGTCCGGGAGTCTCAGCTTCGCCGTTCCGCCTCGGTCGAGCTCGTAGACGAGCTGATCGCACTCGACAGAGCATGGTGCCGTCTGCGATGATTCTCTCTCGACAAACTCCGGCAGGAGCTCAACGCCGTCGGCTGCTAATAAGGTCGGAGAGCTTAAAGTAGCAAACAAGCAAGAAGATGATGATGATGATGATGCGGAGGAGGCGAAGAAGCCAGTGGAGAGCACGAACGAGATGAAGAAAAGACAAGCTGCCACGGAGGCCGAGGAGCCGCGTAGATCAAGACCAAGTGCGGCGCTCTCGGCGCCAAGCTGATGGCTACCGGGAACATCCTGTATGCGATTTCGTGCCCGTCGGCGCCCGACGAGGCCACCAACATGACCCTGTCCCACTCCGTCAGGGGGAACCCGTCAAAAAGCATACAAGTTATCTAATGACGATTACCAAAACTGATCTGTGACCAAGTTGTTTGATCATTAGGTGTCCCAAATGAGTCGACATAGCAAAACATAATCTATGACGAACTCCTTTAAGTGTTCTGTGACCTTATTTTCAGTATCGTCACTAATATTCAAGCCAAAACTTCATCACCGCACACTAATAACGAAAATGGACATTTCGTCATAGAAGAGTAACCTTCTGTGACGATAGTGTGCAGCGTCACGACCAAATCGTCACAGATAACCATATTTCTACTAGTGATAGTGTCTTGATCACCGAAAGTAAACCCTATCGAGTTATACCTTTGCCTTGATCTCCGGGTCCTTTCCTTTTCAACACATGAGCTCGATGATCCACCATGTCCATCATCAACGCCCATGTCCATGATCATGTTGCTCCATGTCATCCATGCAATCCTATCTCTTAAGCACACTTAGAGTAGAGGATTAACATAATAAGGTGTCATCAATTATCAAAACCAAACATGAGATTTCACCATGTTTGTGTCTAATATCTCTTATTTGTTTTTTTGGTTTGGACTAACCGTTCAATTTGTCAACAACAAACTAAGGTGGAGGCCGGAGACACACAACTTCCACTTTTCTTGCGGCGAGATGACTATCACTATGCAATATGTCAAGTCCATACTTTGTTTGAAGTTAGGCGGCCTTCTAGTGACTGGTGTTCTCGATGGTGACAACTAGAAGGACGTAGTCGAACAGTTCTATGACGTCCGGGACAACGAGGAGGCAAGGAGGCAGAAGTAAGTGTCAAATAATTCTAGTTCTTTGAATACTATAGCCGTTTTTTTTTTGTTCCTAAAGTTTCTAACTACAACCTAATTTTAGGAAAACCTCTAGTGTGACTCCGGCTTGGATCGCCACAAATTTTGGTGAATGAACCCCCATGCACCCGAGGCATACGTGGAGAGGTACGCCAAAGTTTGGTTGTGGCACTTCCTTGGCGGCTTCCTTTTTCCACGACGGTTCGAGCAACACTATCATTTGGATGTTTTTGGGCATCCTTTGTCGAAAGCACCACGCCCGGCGGTGATCCGAGGAGGGAGACGAGGAAGGAGAAGGGGAAAAGTGGGTAGGTAGGAGGAGAACTCGTTAGCCGTACGGCCGCCATCGCTACAATTCGAAAATAATAGAGTTTGGGTTACAATTTGCTTACTCTCCTTTCTCGCCCCTCACTACTTATACTTGAGTACATGGTTCCGAAAGAAGCAAAAGACAGGCCCCTCTCGGCCCGGCCAAGCGGACGTTAGGACGCTTGGACCTTCTTTTCTTCTGTCTTGGAACGGCGTCAGGATCTCCTGGATGGGGGTCGCTGACATCCCCCCCTCCTTGAGTGCCGGCTTAACCCCAAGCGGAGCCATCGGGAAGCGCTGCTTGAGGGCTTCAGCATCTTCCCATGTAGCCAATTCCTCGTCGAGGCCGGACCATTGGATCAGGAGCTGCTGGACTGATCTTGTGCCGCTGGTGATGCGAGACGGCGTTGCAGGATCTTCTCAGGCACTCGGAGTGAATCCTCGGTGACGCAACTCAAGAAAGCGGAGAAGCCGATGGCGGAGCAGGTTTGAGGAGTGAAACGTGGAAGACTGGATGAATGGAAGATGTAGGAGGAAGCTCAAGCTTATATGCAACCTTACCAATCTTGTCAATAATCTTGAAGGGGCCAAAGAACTTGAAGCAAAGCTTCTAATGAGCACGAGGTGCTAATGAGGACTGCACATACGGCTGAAGACGAAGAAGCACAAAATCCCCAATGTTGAACTGCCTGTCAGCCCTATTTTTATCTGCCTGGTGCTTCATGCGCTGCTGTGCACGGAGTAAGTGTTGGCGGATAGCCAGTTGCATAGTGGCACGCTCAGACAGCTTTTCTGCAACACTTGGTACAGGGGAGAAGACCTCATCAGAAATCCCAAAGTGTCGTGGAGGCTGGCCATATAATACCTCGAATGGAGATATGCCCAGAGAGGAATGAAGACTATTTGTTGTACGAGAATTACGCCAACGAAAAGCCAACTAGACCACTTGCGAGGACATGAATGTACAAAGCAACGGAGGTATGTCTCGAGGCATTGATTCACACGTTTCGTTTGTCCATCGGACTCCGGGTGATAAGCTGAAGTGAGACACAACTGAACTTGAGCAAGACGAAACAGTTCATCCCAGAAATTGCTTGTGAAGATGGGATCGTGATCAGACACAATGTATTTTGGAAGGCCATGCAACTTGTACATCGTGTCCATGAAAGCGGGCAACTTTCTACCGTGTATGGATGGTGAAGGGGAATGAAGTGGGAGTACTTACTGTACTTATCAACAATCACCATAATGGAATTAGCATAGCCCGAAGTAGGAAGACCATCAATAAAATCCATGGTCAGAACTTCCCAAGCACCGGTGGGCACCGGTAGGGAGACAATGAGACACTGGGTACTTGACCCTCTCCGGTTTTGCACAGGCATGAATAATGCAAAAATCACAATGTCTTTGATATGCACTTTCATGTGTGGCCATGTAATGGATGATGGGTATTTGGGATATTTGGGGGGATAACTAGGCCTTATGCTTTGTCCAAAGCTTGAGAGATTGAGGGGATTAGAATTGTTTCTTCATAATTGATTGCTTTCCTCCCAACTCAATGCGGTACAAAGAATAAATAGGCTCACGACCACTTGCAACCCCGGAGATGCCTCCATTTGCATACGTGGCTGAGATTGAAACTCTCCTAGAGGCTAGGAGTGGTCGACACCGAAACTCTCCTAGAGGTCGGGCTTGACTACTCTTCTTTGCATGTGCCTAAGATTAGAAACCTCCTATATTGATCACGCCTCTCTTGCATGCCCGGCACCCTCCGGCGCCACACATGACACGAGTGCGGCTTCTTTGGCTGCCCATGACATCTCCCCCCCGCCCTTGGAGACTCAGCTCGCCCTCGATTTGGATAGTTGCCTGTGACCTATTGGATGCGATCGGGGGTTAAGCCTTTTACATCTCGACTTACCTTTCTTATTTAAAACAAATATATGAAATAAAGGTGGACTACAACTATGTTGTCAGGGATCCCATGGAAAAGACCCAATGACTAGTGTCGCATGGGTTTGAAGAGAGGAGGATGTAGCGACCCGACGAGTCCGGGCTGGGCGCTGAAACGGATGAGACGGCTGCCGCAGTTCTTGGTACGGATGGAACCGCCATTGATGCCGGGCCTTCTTTGTGTTGCCATGGTCGTTGGTGGGAGACACCATACACGGAACTCGCGGGAAGGACATGCGGGCTTGTGTGGTCAAACCTGGCCGGGCGTGATTTGCCATGCGCCGTCGTGAAGGCCATGCGCAACGTCCGCACCCTTGGCCGGACAAGAAAACCTCGCCAGCCCAGCTTGTAGTCGCACCGTTGCTTGCTCTCGCGATGACGGACATGGGATGGCCCTAGAGACCCGAGCAAGGTGCTTCTCCCCCACGAAGGTACTGCACCCGCCCGGCATGCCACGAACCCTCAGCGTCGCCTTTGAAAACCGCACCGCTGCATGGAGTTCCTTCTCGGTCTTCTCACGGTGAGCACACCCGCGGTTGAGCGTCAACGAACTGATCCCACTTCTCGGCAAAGCGATCCATACCCTCTTCGAAGTTTAGTGATTGCATCACGAGGAGGAGAGGGCGGGTGGGTAGTCCTTGCGGCGGGTAAGGATGTTGCGGCGGCTGGTGGTGCGGCAGCTGATGGAGGCGATTCGAAGCGCTGGTGTAGCATCTCGGTGAAGCGACGCCACAATGGGGTGCCCTCATCCCGACTAGGAGGAACCACGTCACGAAGTGCCATCTTCTAGATGACGAGGGAAGCCATCCGGACCTTTTCTTCCTCCATGATGCGCTCCGAGCGGAAGAACGATTCGCACCATTGAGGAAGATGTGGGGGTCGGATTGACCGTCATAATGCGGAAAACCCGGCTTCTAGAACCGCGACGGGCGATTGTTGTGGTGATTCCATTAAGGAAAATCCATCGAGGGGTGGTGGGCGAACGCGGCGGCGGCAACTTCGATGGAGGTGGCGCACGGCGGCACCGGTGTGGTGGGGAATGGATCGTCGCCGGAGGACGGCGGCGGCCGGTGGGTGATCTAGATCGTCGATGTTTTTTTCGTGGTAAAGAATCGGTGGGGAAAGGATTGGCGGCCGGGCCGTGGAAGAGGATCGCTGGACTCTAGATACCGGATGTAATGGATGATGGGTATTTGGGATGTTTGGGGAATAACTAGGCCTTATGCTTTGCCCGAGCTTGAGAGATTGAGGGGGTTAGAATTGTTTCTTCATAGTTGATTGCTTTCCTCCCAACTCAATGCGGTACAAAGAATAAATAGGCTCACGCCCACTTCCAACCCGGAGATGCCTCATTTGCATGCGTGGTCGAGATTGAAACTCTCCTAGAGGCTAGGAGTGGTCGACACCGAAACTCTCCTAGAGGCTAGGCTTGACTACTCTTGCTGCATGTGCCTAAGATTAGAAACCTCCTAAATTGATCACGCCATCGCATGCCGCACCCTCCGCGCCACACATGATACAGTCGCGGCCCGGCGCCTGCCAAAGCGAATAGCTTTTTGATCCGCCAGATGTAACCTGAAGCCGGAATGGCCTCCAAGGGCGCTATTGTGTAGAGCGGACATCACTTTGAGCTGCATTGCTTCGTTGGAACCAAGCCAGATACGGCCCTTGTATCTGATGAGTCCACCTGACAGAGTGTAGTGCTACCGAGAATCGGATCGATAGAGAGCCGCCGAAGCAATCAGATCGCTAGTAGGATCTCGAAGTTGTAACTCGAAACCACCTCAAGAACCCTGGGTTGGAGTAACAGCTTATGGCGCACCAGAATCGAGCCGGAGCAGATGGGTGCCGAGAGAGAGCAACGGCGGCTTGGTTTGATTTGCCCGGCTTATAGATCACTTTTGTACTGCAGACCGGCTAACTTTGTTTACATCTTCAATTGCCACGGAGTGTGTAGCCGTTGGTCTGTAATGTGTACAAGACTGCTCTGATCGGTGAAGATGGCAAATTCAGAATGCTGAATATAGGAGCGCCACTGATCAATTGCTACAAGAATTGCCAAGTATTCTTTGTCGTATGTGGATAACCCACGAGTGCGGGTGCCCAAAGCTCTGCTGACAAAAGCGACTGGGTGGCCCTCCTGAAGTAAGACTGCTCCCACCCCAGTGTTGCTAGCGTCAGTTTGCATCTGGAATGGTTTGTTGTTGTTGGGTGGCAAGGGAGGTAGGCCGAGATGAGTGCCTCTTTTTTAGAGCGAGAAGGCGCGAGTCATGAGCGAGAGGTCCGGGCTAACAGTACCCTTTTTCAGCAAGTCATAGAGAGGCACGGCAATGGCGAGAAATTCTTGACAAATTTACAAGTAATATCCAGCGAGCCCCAAGAAGCTGCGTAGTTCTTTGACATCCGCAGGCATCGGCCACTCTTTGATTGCATCCACCTTGGAGGGATCAGTGCTTGTTGATGGTCACTAATGACACATTTTTAACGTCAACATCCTACCATAAAGGGAGTGAAACTATACATTATCATACTCATATACATTTATAACTCACATATTTCCACTTGTAGTGTCCAAATTATTATTGTGCAGATTTATATAAGAAACAAGTGGAAAATGTACCAAAAGGGCCTCCTCGAAAGCGCATTCTCGAAGAACATCAAGCCCAAGGGAGAAATGGACCAAACACGCAAAAATGGGTCGAGCAAACACCGCCATACAACTTTTTTCGGGCCCAACAACGCCACCGCCGAAGCACGGATTTTGCGAACCTGAGTGCGCTAGCGCACCCCAAAGATGCGGCGCACCCCTCCCCGAGGCGGTTCGAGGCCCGTGTTTGGCGAGGCGGTGCATTACCTTCCATTGAGGGCGTTGCCGACGTTGGTTGGTCGGTTTAGCAATTTAGGCGGGTGTACCAAGGTCGGTTTTGCTCCTTCCATATGAGGAGGGACATTTTCCAATGAGCCCCTCTCCTCTACCTATAAAAGGAGGCCCTCTCCCTCTCATTCAACACACACCAATCCACACACAACACAAGAAGGAGCCACAATGTAGAAGAGAGGAAGAAGCTCCCACTCCACTCCTATCTTATTCTTCTTCCTCCTTCTTAGTTCTAATGGAGAGTGAGAGAGGGAAGGCTAGAAGAGGGCTTGGCCTCTTCTCCATGGAGTCCAGTGTGCCTCCCGGTGCATTGCGGATCTCGGGTGGCCGGAGTGCGGACTTGTCGGCACTGGCCACGCTTGTACCTCTACAACCTTCTAATCACTTTGGGTAAGAATGGTTGTGTCCCTCTTCGGCTTATTACTCTTAAGCATATTATCTAGCTGTTATAGACTTGCGGGATTGATAGTCGTTCCTTCGGGCGGTGCTTCGGTAGAAGGACCCAGGGGGACGGGTAAGCCTTGTTAACACGCTAGAGTAATAACCACTAGTGTAGACGTGGTGTCTAGACTAAGGGTTTTTCTATCTTTTGTGGCGCGCCCCACGGTTGAGGGGGGGTAGGCGGGTGGGTTGTGACACCTTGTCCATCCCTTGTAATCCCCACGTTGGTGTGTGGCGATTGCAATTGCGGACACCGTCCTTTGGGCGTGGGCCGGTGCAGTGAGGACATACTTGACCAAGTAATCCCCGCGCTAGAGAGTTTGAGCCCATAAAGATACCTCACCACCCATAGTTATCCTAGGGTGACTCTGTTCAGAGAGTGATCACACAACCGTTCCTCGTGGAAATACGATACCCCGCATACTTCGGGTGAAATGCTATAACGACAATTCCGCGGCGCTTGTGGATTCTTACGCATAACGTTAAGAAACGTCAACGATTGCTTACACCGGCCCTTGCATTGGCGACATGGCCCAAGTAAGCTATGGATTGATGAGCAAATCTGCATTTACTTAACTTGATCAACCAAGAATCATTAGCCAAAGAACTAGAATACACGCCCGAGATCCACTAGGTCTTTGCTCGAGTAGTAGGATCCAGACTAAGGTGTCGCCGAAGAAGACGACATTACTGCACCCGAGCAAGGGGTGTAAAAGTGCGATTCATGGCACCCTGGAAGGAGTTAGGAGCCCCTGTCAGCCCAAAAGACATTATGTATACTCAAAGCGCCCCCCAATGAGTTTGGAAGGCGGTTTTGTATTCCTCACACGGCGCCAACCGAATTTGATTGAACCCGCTTCCGAGGTCGAGACATGAAAACCAGCAGGCTCTAGAAAGCTCATCCAGCAACTCGTCAATTACTGGAATTGGAAATTTGCTCTTGATAGTCAAGGCATTGAGCATGCGATAGTCAACGCACATACGCCAGGATGCGTCTTTCTTCTTTACCAGGAGCACCGGGAGGAGAAGGGACTGCGGTCGGGCGGATCATACCGGTCTTGGCAAGTCGGATACCTAGGCCTCAATCTCGGACTTGAGCTTGGGTGAGTAGCGATCTTGACGAACGACCCACAAAGGTTGTGCGCCCGGCACGAGGAGGAATAGTGTGGTTTAGATTGCGGCGAGGAGGCCTTTTGTAGGCTCCTGGAATAGAGTACTGAACTCATCAATCAAGTTCCGAACCTGAGGCAATATTGGAGGGGATTCTGGCTCTGTAACCACCGAGGAAATACTGAATATCTGAAGCATGGAGACTTCTGAGTCGGGTGGCAGGATACCCTATAGTTCCACTGAACTGGACCCATAAGGGATGAGCATTGTCTTGGTTTTCCAATTGACGCGCATTGGAGAGAAAACTGCCAGCCAATCCATTCCTAAGATAATGTCATAGGAGCTTACAGGCAAAATGCGCAAGGTGGAGTGGAACCTGTGTCCCTGTGCTTGCCATTCAATATCTGGCAACTCGGCAATACATTGCAGGAGAGATCCATCAGCGAAACGAACAAACATAGCATTCTGCAAAGCCCGGCCGGCCGATAAAACCGAGCCGCCATTCTTTGAACCGATGAAAGAATGACTCTTGCCGGAATCAATAAGCACAAGCACCGGACGACCAGCCATAGTACCATAGAACTAAAATGTGTGACCGTCGGAGGCGAAAATCTTTGGAGGAGAGGTTGCAGAGAAAACCTAAGCAGGGGACACTTCATCTTGTTGGTCCTCAGTGGCAGGTTCCTCCTCAATTGTAGGGAACGTATCTTCACACAACGCCCACAATTTGTGTAGCGCATGCAGCTGGGGCTGTGGTGCGCACTTGTGGCCTGGCACCCACTTGTCGCCGCACCGAATACACAATCCACTGGCACGGCGAAAGTTGCGGAGGGCAGTGAGCTTGTCATCCACGGATGGCTTCCTGAAACTCGATGGCTTGTCTTCAGAAGGAAATTTATCTGCACCAGTGCTTGCCAATGCATTGTGCTGGACAGGGTATTGACGACCTGTCCATGGCTTAGACTGAGCAGCAGGGTCAGACTTGCGGCCATCCTTGCGCCGAGTGAAGTCCAACGCCTCTTCCTGCAACAAGGCAAGAGTGTACGCAGTATCGAGGGAAGTGGGGCGAGCAACCATCAGGACAGCGCGTATATCATCGTGAAGTCCATCAACAAAGCGCTGAATGAATGAAACGATGTCTGGGTTAGGATTATAGGATTTGAGCTGGTCGACTAACTCGGTGAATCTATTGACATAGTCAGTGACCGAGCCTGTCATTCGGATATGGAATAGCTTGCGAATGAGGAGTTCATGCTGATCCCTACTGAATCGCTCATGAATGAGAGCACAGAAGGAGGGCCAGTCTGTGGTGGCTAAGGTGGATTCTATGGGTTGAAGCCAACGCTTGGCAGCTCCAGTGAAGTGCATGGTAGCAACTTGGATCCACATGGCTGGTTCGACTGCATACATGTCGAAGTAGTTTTTAGCACAGGTAATCCAAAATTGAGCGTCGTCCCCATCGAATTTGGGAAAGTCTAGTTTAGGAAGACGGCCGAGGTGATTTGGGGTGTATTGTGTGTTTTGGTGGTAATTCGATGGGGATGGATCGATTGGTGGATGGTTGTAGTTTGGGGAATGGTGTGGAAGTGGAGGCATCGTGTAGGGTACTTGATTTGGGGAATATGGTGGTTGAGGTTGGTGTTGATAGGGCTGGTGTTCATATGGAACGATTGGTTGGTAGGTGATTTGTGTGCTTGGGTTGAGAGGACGGGGAGGATGGGGAATTGGATTGAGGCGAGGATGGGCGAGGTAGAGGAAGTAGGCATACCATTATGGAGTGGTGGGGTGAGGGTCGTGACCGACCCATACCCACACGCTGGCCCGTTGGGCGGTTCGGCAGGCGCACCGGCGATGTCTTGGTGGCGGTGGGCACCGTGGGTGCGTCAGCCGGGGCCCAATGTAAGGCGCACGTTCGGCGGCACCATGGTGGATCACGCGGGCGTCGAGGAAGCGGCGCGGATCGGCCATTTGCGACGAAGACCCGGCGATGTCGCGCCCGAGCGTCGTAGATGGATGCCTCAACCTACGGGCGCCAATCGTCGAGCACCCCATTGTGCGTTCTCGCCAGTCGATCGCGGTCGTCGCGTTAGTCCCGCATCTCCTTGAGCGCACGAGCTCCGGATCGTCGACCTTGAGCTGCGGCGTAGAGCGGTCGTCGATGCTTCAGCGCCCGAGGTGGATTCGCCTCGGCCGCCACGGTGTGCGCGCGCGAGAGTCCTCCGGTGCTCGCACCCGGCGGCGCCATCGAGAGACTCGCGCTCGGCTCCATGGCGGCAAAAGCCGCTCGAAGATGCCCCGCCGCGGCCACCCTCTAGGCAGAGAGGCGCCGATCCACGCCCTCCCGGGCTCTCGAGAGCGACTCAGTAGCGGCAACGAGTCCAAGAATTTGGGAGAAGAAGACGTGCCGTCCCTCTAGAGCCGTGATGCGTTGGCCCAAATAATCGGACGGCGTCACGGGCGCCGCGCCCGTCTCCTCGTCGAAGCGGGAGGTCCAATGGGACTCGATCCGGCCGACCGACGCAGCCAGCCTCCTCGAACTTGGAGTCCGTGGAGTCGATCGAAGCCTTGACGTTCGGCTCCCATCACATCGTCGCCTTCGCCACCGAAAGTGAAGTGCGGATGATGATCCAGCGGAAGGCCGGACCGAGAGAGCTGATACCCTTTGTGAGGAGCACCACTTGGCCGGGGCGGTGTTCTAAGGAGGGAGACAGGAAGGAGAAGGGGAAAAGTGGGTAGGTAGGAGGAGAACTCGTTCGTCACGGGCGCCATCGCTACAATTCGAAAATAATAGAGTTTGGGTTACAATTTGCTTACTCTCCTTTCTCCCCCTCACTACTTATACTTGAGTACATGGTTCACAGAGCAGGCAGCACAGGCCCACTCTGGCTCGGCCAAGCGGACGTTAGGACGCTTGGACCTTCTTTTCTTCTGTCTTGGAACGGCGTCAGGATCTCCTGGATGGGGTCGTGACAATCCTCAACAAGCCATGGGAGGACATAGCGGGCGTACAGCTAGGGCAACGCGGTGCTTGCATGGATGTATCGGCAGATGTGTCTTGCCTGCCGTCGGACGACATACAACTCCAACCTTGGTGGTTGCTGTTACCTCTTACAGGTTTGGTGCTGGGAGCAGATTCAAGTTGCGAGGCCCACTAATCCTCCCGTGGTTGCCTATAAGTAATGATTTGCATTTACATGTGAAAGGTACCAATTCCTTTTAACGTACTGATTTCCACTAACATGTTTTTTTCCTCTTATCAATCGAGTGGCATTATCAGGCAAATGAGGCTGTCCAGCTCAGCATCTCTACAGTAGGAACAGTGCTTTTGGAAATACCTCCTCTTATTGGCTGGGCTGGTCCACGCCTCCGTCAGCGCTGCATCGAAATGCTTGGTCCTTGTGCGGCCACGTCGCCCGCTCATCCTCCTCCACATTTCCTCAGTCAAGCCCCTGGTCTTCTTTCCCGCAAAACAGGAAAAAAAAAGAAAAGAGAGAGAAGGGGGAGAGAGAGACAGGACCGACGATGGATCCCTGCGCTTCCTCTCATCTTCGTCCGTCCTCTTTTCCTCTCCTTTTGCTGCTCGCCGCGTCCTCGTTTTCGCGTTCCACCGCGCGCAGCCCTTCGGCTCGCAGCCTCCCGCAGCCGACCTCCTTAGCGCTGCTTTCTTCTTCGCGTCGTCCCTCGTTCCTGCCGTCGCCGCTCCGGACCTATCGCCGATGCGGCCGGCCCTACCGTACCCACCTAAAGTCGCCGCCATCGACCGCCGGCGCCGCTTGTCTGTTGGGGCCCGCGGCTGGGGTTCCGCGGCCGCAGCCCGGCCTGCCTGCCGTCGCCGCTCCGGACCTCTCGCCGACGCGGCCAGCCCTACCGCACCCACTAAAAGCCGCCGCCATCGACCGCCGGCGCCGCTTGTCTGTTGGGGGCCGCCGCCCGGCCGTCTCCTATGACGGTCTTATCAACGCCGGTGGTTTTCTGAGTTGGTTCCATCCAGCTGTCTCGGCTTCTCCGTCTCGATCGTGCCCCGGTAAGTATGTGCATTTTCCCGCACTCTATTGTAGGCTCCGTTGTTCTTCTGTGTATCCTATCGGCACCCTGTTCGTCGTTCTTAGATTATGATCCTACATTAAGGGTTGGTCATCTGTTTTAACCTTCTATTCATGGTGGTTTGGGTGATGCATTAGATAAATTTCACATCTTCAATCGAGTGGAAATTTGAAATCTTGATTCCTTGCCGCGTTATTTATCCAGCTGGTTGATAGAACCTGCTGCTATTTTCAGCCTTGATAGTTCAGTGATGCTAAAAGGTGCATGGTTGTTCGAGTGGTGCATTAGATAAATTTCACATCTTCAATCGAGTGGAAATTTGAAATCTTGATTCCTTGTCACATTATTTATCGAGCTGGTTGATAGAACCTGCTGCTATTTTCAGCCTTGATAGTTCAGTGATGCTAAAAGGTGCATGGTAGTTTGGGTGGTACATTAGATAAATTCCAAGTCTTCAATCGAGTGGAAATTTCAAATCTTGATTCCTTGTCGCGTTGTTTATCCAGCTGGTTCATAGAACCTGCTGCTATTTTCAGCCTTGATAGTTCAGTGATGCTAAAAGGTGGTTAGAGGGAGAAAAAAAATAAAAATAAAGGAAGCGGTTCTATATTACATAAATGTTTGAGTGCTGCATTAGACAAATGAGAGATTGATTCCTTGCCGCGTTATTTATCTAGCTGGTTGATAAAAGCTGCTGCTATTTTTCAGCCTTCATAGTGTAGTGATGCTAATAGGTGGTTAGAGGGAGAAAATAAAGAGAGAACAAACTAAAAAAAATAAAGGAAGAGGTTTTATATTACATAAATAGATGAAATATTAATTTGTTGGCACGTTATTTAGGCACCTGTTTAATAAAAGTTGCTGCTATTTTCGGTTTTCATGAATGAATGATGGTAATTTGTGGTTGGAGGGAAGAAACAGTACAAAGAGTTTGCAGGTAGCGACCGGGGTACATGATGCTAATCGTGCTTAGAGAAAAAGAGAGGGGGGGAGGCAGCGAAGAAGACATGGGCAGCCTACAAGAGAGCATTAGCATATTATGTCATCTTTGGGAATACGTCCACCAATATGAAAGTTGATGCTAATACGTCCACCAATATATTATCATTGCTATAGCAGTAAGTTGATGCAGTATCTATTCAGCGCTATCAAATCTATAATTCAATTTGTATCTAGGTTCACTGGGTAGGGGTTAATAGATGTATACAAAATTTATATCTGCCTCATCTATTCCTGTTTCGTTTAATTACTATCCTTGCACCATTAAGATAAATATACACTCTATGTATTAGGTTTAGGGTGTCTTTCCTACCTTTTATGTGAATAAGTAATTGCTTAGACAATTTCGACCTTACGATTCTATTAATTAACACAACTATTAGTGTTTTTTTTTTTTTTTTAAAAAACTTTTTTTTATGGAACCTATGTGTTTTGTCCCATTGGATTGTGTTCACTGCTCAACTATGTCTCAACAATGTTTCCCTTCTCTTACAGCTGTAGTTAGGATTAGGAATGTTTTTTTTTGGTAGTGGAAATAGCATAATTATTACCTCTTCCTTTTTTTTTTTTTTGTGTAGTTTTGTTTTTAGTACAATAGCTAATTTCTTTTTTTCTTCATTTAGCTTTTTTTGTCTGGTGAATACTCTCCTAGAGAACTCAAGGAAAACATCAGAGAAGGATTTATCAATCCAAAGATATGTTCCTAACAGTGCTTTAATTGGATGGGTTCCAAACTGTGACACATTTCATGTGGTTTAATTCGATGGGTTCCAAACTGTGACAAACTTTAATTTGATGGGTTCCAAACTATGGCAAACTTCATGATCTAATCTGTGAATATAGAGATGCCTAGAAGGTTTGTCTCATGTAATCTCTTGTTTCATAGCTATATGTATTTTGCTTCCTTAGCATTTATTTTTGTTTCCCTTTCCAGAATTTCTTGAATCAGGAACACAAACTTATGTTGGCTTTTGCACTCGATTATAATCGCTTACCCCTCATTGCAAAGGTGGGAGTGTTTCAGCATGCTTTACAAAATACTGAGAGAACTGACCTTACGAGGTATTGTGTTGTATCTTCTCTCAATGAGTATGCCATTGTGTTGTATCTTCTCTTTAGCACAACATCCCCAAAAACGTTTACTATCTTAACAGATTTACCATTGTTGTTCCATACTACCTATGGTACACGACCTTCTCATGCTGCTATAAAATTTTTTGTGTATATATACATGCTATACTCTCTATTTTACTGACCAATTTTTGATAGTGGAAAAAGCATAAATATTGCCTCTTCCTTGGAAAAATGATATTCCTCAGTTATAGCTTAGAAAAGATGTCATTTAGCCTGTTGGGAATTATTTTCAAATAAATGGAGTTGTTAGTTGATTAGTCCCCTTGCAAATTGTCTTCATCTTAGAATGGCTTCTTCGAGTTACTTCAAATGAAAATTTTACGATTCAGGCCTGCAGTGGTACACTCCATTCAATTCTCTGCAATGCTGGCATTCATGTAGTCCTAGGTGACGATTGTGTAACTAACAAGTAACTGATGCAAACTTTCTTTTCACAGAATATATAGCTGATATAAATTGCAATGCAGCTGCAAGACAGAGAAGCACTTCAAGGTTAATTTGTTGAGCAAACAGGAGATGCTGGACTTGGTATTTTGGCACATTCTATATGCTTCTCAGTATGGCATGTTTTATTGAACTGGTCAAGTAAACCAAGAACATGGAAGTAGAAGAAACTACCGTTGTTCAGTTCTTCCGACACTATCATTTAGCTCTATCTACCTTCCTTGGCACCTCTGTGTTTCTGCTTGTATAGCATGACCATGTGGGAATTTGTAGCTTCTGTTGGTTTTGATCGAGTGGATTTTTTTATTCAGACTAACAGTACTTTCTTAGATATACATGATTAAAACATTAGTTCTCATACTTTCCTTCAATTTTCCATTCAATACCTACTATTTTATCTTACATTACACATGTATATGTATATAAGACTAATATCTTACAATCGGCGCGCAAGGGCGCCCTTCTACTAGTTCTTCTTCAATGCAGCCATGGACTCACGTGGATGCCCACTTCTATGTACCTGTGGACAAATGCTATCCGTGAAGAAGGTGAAGAATTGGAGCAAGTCAGAGGCAAACCGGTGAGGAGGTACAAGCAGTACACGGACAACTTTGACTGCATTACACAGTATCAGGTTACAACCCTTCAATGCTTGCTTTTTATTGGCCTTAGTTACACAAAATCAGTTTTTGACCTGGCGAACACATTTCTCAGGTTTTCTGGACTCCTTGGGCGCAAGCTGAGCTGCATGATCAGTACCTAAGTCCTCGTTGTTTGAGGAGCAGGGACGAGTGGCGTACCAACGTCGGTCTTATATTCTTTCACGTGGTCGAGATTCACTTACCGATCCTTGTCTGTCGGCAGTTTGGAAGGTGGCAGCAGTACCCACTGCCAGCCTACTCGACGGACCCAAAATTGCACGAGTAATCACTACCCTTTTCAATAGTAACATGTCGTTGAATACCTCATTTCCTCAGTACTGACACATGAAATTTTGAATGTAGTTTTGACTGAAAGAAAAGGTATAAAGAAAAGAACTGGGCAGTGACGCACTTCAAGAACATCAACTTGTGGGAGAACAGAGTGAATATAGATCCCGACTCAACGCCAAATCACGACCAACATGCCTTTGATGAATACCTGCAATGGCTACATAGGAGTACAAGGACACATTTGAAGACACCCCTCCACTTTGAGCAACCCACTCGGAGTTCAATGTAGTTGAAGATGACTACGACGTCATAACTAGGGAGGGCACACAGCCTGAGAGAGCCCCTTTGCAATACCATGTGGTAATGAAGTTTAACTAAATTCAGTTTTCCATTTCTCTCATGGTTTTATACGAATTTAACTTATTCAACTACAATTTTCTGTGCATGCAACAACTTTGTCATCACTCTCGGACGAAGGCTTCAGAAGACTACAAGAGACTAAAGGACAACCTGACAGCGCTCTGCGCCACTACATAAAGGTAATTGTTATCTACATTTCAATATAGGGTTTATGTTACAACCAATGCCATAATTCGATGTCTTCATTGTGTAGAAAGCGGCGGAGACATGCAGGAAGCTTGCGCAAAAGCTAAATTGTATGGCGGCTACGTCGGGGCCACCACCGACAGTTAGCCTACTCTTAGTCCCTACCATTCGAAAGTACTCTGCCGTCAGCCAACACCTCGATAGCCGCCACACCAACAGGATCCATGGCAGCGTCAGCATCCGTTGTTGGTACTCCCGGCGTCCACGACCCGGCAGAGGGTCCCACTATTCCCGAGTATGAAGAAGAGTACGACTACAACGCCCCTTTGCCTGCGTACGATGAGTTTGTTATCTCTCAAGGTGCACCCTGGAAGCGGATTTTTTGCACCAAAGAGCATGTGCTCCCACACTGTGGACCACAGGATACGCATTGTGATCCGTGGCAAAGACACCGCCGCTGCTGCGAGAAGTGTGCTGAGTACGGATCACAATGCGTATCCCCGTGGCCCCAGCCATGAAAGCACATGCTCTTAGGTACCCAACAAGGTCCTCAGGTAATACAAACAACCAATAGTGTAAATACTAAGTTTTATGCCTTTCGAACCTAATGAAGTCCACCACATGCTTCAAGGTACGAGTCAAGCCGAGGAATATCGCCAAATGCAGCGTCAGCGAGACCGCACAGACGTTGGGTACACTCCCAACTTAGTGCCTACGCACCCCAAAAGAAAGAGGAAGCCAAAATATCCATACACTCTGGCGGTTAGACTTTGTAGCATTTCAATATATGGCATGGAGGCGTTTGTCATATATATGCACTTATGTAACATATTTAGGACCCTTTGTACTGTTGCATGACTTGTTATGAATTGTGAGTTATAGCATGGTCCTCATCTCCAGCATTCCCCATATTGAGCTCCTCCCCTTTATAATTCATGGGTACTTACAGCATCTACATTTCCATTCACTTTGACACGATCCTCTGCGACTTTCTCCTCTTCAGAAGGTGTGGCATCTCCATTGATTCTGAATGAACTTGGTAATGACACTATACTGGGAGAAGGGTGTATCTCTTCATGAGGATGATGCATATCCTTCTTATCAAAACTCTGCTGCAAACCATTATTATTTCCAGCACTTGAATTCAACTGAAGTTTTACATCAGAGCAAGAACTGTCGCTATTCTTTTTTCCTAGTTCTGTCCCCTGAGATGAATTTTTGGAAGCAGCATCTAATACCTCATTTATGCATGTTTGACAAGCATCGCTAACCTCGACCGAGTTACATATCTCATTTAATCCAAGAAGCGTCCCTTGACGCGCCTTTGTGAGCGGCGCGAAGCTGACGCGCTTGCATGGCAGCGTCAGAGCCCGACCATGTCAGCCCGCATGCGGCACGGCGGCTGCCTGTGAGGCGAGGCAGCAGGCTTGCCCGCCGCCGCCATGCAAGGCAGCGTTAGCGTGTATTTGAGGCGCCGCTCAAAATGGTGCGTCCAAATGTGCTACATTTGAAAAAAAAAAAAAAAAGAGTGGCCGTATTATTTCTAGAATTTGTTAAAAAATGCCAAAATTGGGGGGGGGGTGGTGGTGGTGGTGGTGGTGGTGGGGGAATTGTTCTTGTCCACATTGACAAAATATAAATGGCTAGAATTATTCAAAACTACCTCTGCATCGTGTAGCCTTGTTGAACTCATCCATCCACAATCTCCATCCAGCCGGCTCTTGTCTAAATAATCCAACTGATCTCAACAATTAGTAATACAAATGCTCCCGACTCTTTGGTTTTCCGGACTTATTTCCTGGCCTTGTTTTGCAAGATTTGCAATTAGCTAAATGATAGCATATGTAATTAGTTATCAAGTGGTAGAGTGTACTCAACTGTGTTTTTCAATATTAATAATAACAAATTGTAAATACTATAAATTCAAAGTAGATAAATGAATACAGTCCTAACAAGCGGTAAATACTGGGATGGCTTGATTCAGTCTTTATTAGTTTTGACTAGGTAGCATACCCGTGCGTTGCAACGGGATATAAACTTTGTACTAAAAACACACAGACCGCATAATAAGATAATAATATTATGAAATTAAATGTTGCTGTTAAAATGACATTTAATCTAAAAAGCAAAGCTCATGAATTTAACACTCTCATCAAGAGTGCAGAGTCCTCGGTTCGTATAGAACTTTCTCTGATGAGGCTAATATACTGCCCTAATAATTTGAGTTTAAGCGTGTCATACTTTACTAAGTCAAAGAATACTTTAAACATGATATTCTCGTCATTCCATTTGTAGTTATTCATCAATTTTACATGTTAACACATGTGAATCAAGGTATGAATTGAATGTTTTTCTAAAACTATCAATCGAATGTTCATCCATTCTAAAACAAGCTCTGATTCTTCAGCAAAATGCATACAAAACTGAATGCAATCGAATAGTAGCAAAAGGCATACAAAACTGAATGCAAACAAACTCTGAGCTCTTCCATTTCCTAGCTGCAATTTGTGTCCAGGATAACGGCTGGAAACTGAATCAAACTAACTGTTAGATGGCAGCCAATGCTCTGAATTCAGGATTGACGTCAATTGACTGTAAAAATTTTGCAGTTAACTTGACCTGTAGGTACAACATTTATAAACACTGAAATACCAAAAGAAAACAACACATTTACATGAACAGCTCTAAGCATCCGTGCAAACCTAAGAACTTTGAAAGAATGGACAATTGAGACCCAGTAGGGAGGACGAGATTTTTTTCAGCTTCAGTTCCGTCCAATAACAAGATTTACATGGTATGCGATTTCAAACCTTGCCTAATATTTTTACGCGAAGCTTGTCTAATATTATTTTTTAGATAACCTAACAATTGAAAATAAACCAAAATTGCTATTTGAGTAGTGTTAAGCTTTTAGATTGGCAATTGGGACTCCAGTTATAGCTTTAGAGCAGAAAAAAAAAAAAAAAAAAAGCCGATTGCTTTATGACTGAATTGAATTTTCTGAGTTCTGGAATGATTTGCCTCCTCAAGCACAACAGGAGCTCCCCAAATTGGATATTCTTAAGCAAACTCTCATTGAACAAGCACACAGGAATCTCAACTGCCCCTTCCCCAGTTGCCTCCCTCATGTGCCCAACCAAGGTAGCGCAAAAAAAAGAACTGGCTACTTTATGCCTGTGAATTGATTTTTTTTTTTTTTTTTTTGTTGGACAAGCACAAGTAGGAGTTCCTAAAATTGGAATATTATATAAGCAAACAATCATTGAAAAAGCACGTAATAATTTGTATTCCTTTCCCTTTTGCCTACCTCCTTTGCCCATCCCAGTAAGCCTAGCTGCCCAGGTAGCCACAGTAGCGATGGAAATACGAAATCAGCAATCACCAAATAGTCTAGTGCAAAGTAGGCGTCCTAACAAAGACAGATTCAAACATTCAAACAAAATTTATCAAATTCAGGAGTGGGATCTGGGAAGATGAGATAGGGCAGTAGGTTGTTAGGTATGAAGGTACCTCAATCCACTTGCGTGTGTCTGGCTGTATCCGTGATCGGGCAGCAAGTTGCATTCGAACTGACCAGAACCAAAGAACACAACGCAAAGTCTTTCATCTCCTGGTTCACAGCTAGGTATGAAGGATCTAGATGTAAGGATACAACTAATTAATATAGTAACCAAATCAAACACCAAGAGAGAGGACGGTAAGGATCTCGACATATCCCATTCTATAATATTTTTTATAAACCATGTGTAAGGATGCAACTAATTTATTTTTTGGCTTTTTACCTTTTTAAATAAATTACCAACTAATCCATAGGCATAACAAACATGGCAACATGAGTACCTGATTCATTATTCTATATATTGACTCAGTTAAGAAAGGAGCATTATGGGTTTGTTTTGTAAAAAGCACATGTGTTGGAGAAACACTGTTGGTTTTTACTTTTCGACATCATCGCTAATCCATAGGCAAACATGTCAACATGCAGTACATGATTGACCGAACATCTTGAAGGCACTTCTCCAAACATTCTATCTGTAGAGCAGAAATCGTTAGTCGTCAAATGCATGGAAGGCAGAGGGGTCACCAAACAAAAAAAAAAATCAGTACAGTAGTCAGGCCTCTCAAAATCCCCTTTCATCTTGTCGCCGTCACTGCAGGCTTCGACGAGGTCCCTGTAGTGGCCTGCACATGGATGCATTTGCTGCAGACAACCACCATGCAGTTTGGCAAAACGGAGAAGAGCACAGGCAAACAGCAAGGATGAGGATTATGGATTACCCCTGAGAAGCCTAAGCGAATAGAAATTATAGAATAGATAGAGGCCAGATGCAGTTATAGTAACAATAGGTAGTACAATCAGACAAGAAGTCAAAACTGAGAAGGTAGTACAATCAGACATGAAGTCCGACGGCCATATTCACACAAAAAGGGAATCAAACCACCATTCAATGATCACTTCTGCAGCCAAACTCAAACTGAAACTTCAGGATTTTTGCACACGGCTTCCTTACTTCATAGTTTTTATACTTGTTAGCATGCATTTCAAATTGTTATTAGATTAAGTTATTTGAAGGTACCTTTTTTTAGAACTGCTAGAACATCAAGTTTCGCGCAGAAAGCTTCAGTTTTTATCAGCCCCACACGTAATAATTCCTCTAGTAACCCAAAGGGAGAATATTGAATTTAAGTACAGTCAATAGCAGTTAAACTGATTCTATATAGCTTTGCTATCATTTAGACCATAAATCAATGCATATCGAATTTAAGTACAGTCAATGGCAGTTAAACTGATTCTATACAGCTTTGCTATTATTTAGACCATAAATCAATGCATATCGAATTTAAGTACAGTCAATGGCAGTTAAACTGATCCTATACAGCTTTTCTATCATTTAGACCATAAATCAATGCACGTTGTTATGAATCGATGTAAAAGAAAAAAAAAGTATCACATTAAGTGGATACTTACATTCAGTGTTGTGTCAGGCATTCCATCGAGCATGTGATGGGCTGTGCGGGCTCCAATTCATCCTTGCACGAGCATGTTACGAGCACAAGCAGTCATGTTCGAAGGTTTGGCTGCTACGTTCCGCACAGCGGGAAGGGAAAGAAGGGAAGAGAAGGGATTGGCTGGTGGTTCACCTCGCAGCGGGGAGGAGGCGGATGCCGGGGTCAGCCCCGTGGCCGTAGCAGTTGTCGTCGAAGCAGCCTTGAGGACGTGGCGGCGGCGCGAGGCTTCAATGATGTCCTGCCGCCCTCAGACACGGCGGCCCTGCCCGGCTTCCGGTGGACGGCGCCCCAGGCGTCGTGGAGAGCTGCGGCCGGAGGGAGGCCGCGGCGCCGCCACTCGCTGCACGCCGGCTACCGAGACCGAGTGGTGGCGCCGGACTGCTCCGCACGCTGGAAGCCCTGGGAGGAACGGAGGACGGGAGGAAGCGACGGAGCAGGAACGGCCGCACGCCGGACACCACGAAGCTGCGCCCGGGCGGCACGGAGGTAATCCGGTGGGGAGGGCGGCGGGGCCAGGCGGCGCGGAGGAAGTCGCAGGAACCGAGGGCAGCGGCGGGGGCCCTGGTGGTGGCCGGGACGGGGCCGCGGGAGGGAGGGAGGCAGGGCGGGGGGCTTGGGTTCGCACGCGGGGTTGGTAGCGGGGCGAGGACGATATCGTTTGACCCTTTTTGGTAGTAGGATTACGATGTTGATTATTGCACTGTTCATAAGGGGTAACAAGTGAATCACTGAACTATTTTGATTCCAAATTTCCATATAAGTATGTCTGTCGGTTTAGGAATATCAATGATACAATAACTGTTGTTGTTGTTAGTAAAATTCTAATTGTTTGTTACTGCAATTTATATTTCTGAAGTAGTACCAGCTTCTGTCTTCTCTTTCTTGTCGCTTCTCTACAATTTGGGTGAAGCTGACCATAAACCTCATCATTTGTTAAACAGCAAATTGCCACTACGTGTCTATAAAATGCCTAAGCTTATGGATCCTCCTAGAATCAGGGTTATGGTTTTGTCTGTGAAAGGGGTAAAGAAAAAAATACTCTTGTTCAGAAAATTCAGCAGCAACCTTGTTCACAACATTATATTTAGTATCTACTTCCTTCGCTTAATTTTGCTGGTAATATGATTCCAGCTTGTTTCTTCATGGAGTCCCATTGTAATACATGATGTGATAGCTCATTTTGATTAATTGGTTCAAAGCCTTTTGAAACCATTAAAAAAAAAAAGTTTGCTACATTCTCTTTTTAACAATTCTTTTTCTGATGATAAAAAATGATGCAGGATGAAAACAATGCGAACTAAAAGGTGTCAGTGGAGCATGCTTCGCTAACTGTGACTTCACTTACTATTCTGTCGCGTCTCTGGAAAAATGGCATGTACATGTGGCAAAGGGTATATGCAGATGCAGATAGTAATATTAGGATGGATTAGTTGCAGGATATTTGTATGAAAATATGTTCCCTTTGGTCTCTGCCTCAAAGCCAAAAATTTAAACATTGGACCTCATTAATACCACGACATGATTCAAAGCCAAAATGCCACAGGATTCACATTGGGTGATGCATCCAAAGGCACCTGGAAACAGTCCTAGCACATTGACAATCAATCATTTGAGGCCCGGACTCCCGACCGTTGCGACCGGGCGGATCCGCCGCCATCGCCCGGCGCCCGGCGCCCGGCGGCCGCCCGGCCCCGGCGCCCGCCACCCCCCACCACCTCCTCCCCCTCCTCCTCCACCCCCCCCGGCTTCCCCCCGGCCCCCTCCCGCCGTCGCCACCCGACACCGCTGGCTGGGCTCGGCCCTTCGCCGGCCGCGGCTCACCCTCGCCGCCGCATCCTCGGATCCGGTGGTGCTTTGCGGCCGATCCGCGGCGAGCACCCGCCGGCCATGGTTTTGGCGCCCCTCGCAGCGGCCGGGTGCCGCCGCGAGGGGAGCTGCGCCTGGCCGCCCCGCGCCGGGGCCCGCCGCCGGCCTCTCCGGCGGTCGTGGGGGGCTGCTTGCGGCATGAGTCGGCCGCCCCTTTGCTACCGCGTCGGGCGGCCGGGCAGGTCCGCACTCGTTCCCCCATCCTCCCCGATGCCGCCGGCCGTGGCCGCCTTCTTTGCGGGACGGGAGGTGCTGCGGGCCCTTGGCCGCCGCCACCCGTCTGAGCCGCCGCCTTCGTCGTCGCCCATCCCATCCCCTCGGCCCCCGACCTCGACTTGGTGGAGTCGATCTCCACCCTACCCTTGACGCGGCCATCCCTACCGCAGCCTCGTGGAGGTCCAGCGTTGTCACGGCCGAGGAGTTGGTCTGGCGTCGGGACGCTCAGGATCGGCGTGGCGGAGGGAGGGCGAGATCTCCACCCGACGTTTGCCGTCGTCCGCCCTTCGCCCGCCGCCGTGCCCGTCATCCACCTCGCTTTTCGCCGTCGCACAGAGGTGGCTTCAGCCGCGGCACCCGTCGACCTCGATGGCGACTCCGACGACGGCGTTGACCCCGGGCCGACCTTCTTCCCCTCCTCCGGCAGCCAAAGCACTTATTTGGGTGTGAGGCCTCCTCGATGACAAGGAGGGTGGAGTCGAGGAAGATGCGGACCCGCACGGTTCGTCTTTGCCGCTCTAGCCCTCGACCGCGCCCGCCGGCGGCCCGCAGCTTCGCCCCCCCCAATCGTCGCGATGGCCCCTCGCGGAGGGTACCGTGGGTGCTCTGAGTCCCACCCGCCGTCGTCGGCCGCCGGCGACATGGTCGGGGGTCCTGCCGCCAGCCGCGGGCGTGTACCGCGCTCATCGCCGCCTGGTCCGCTGCGGCCTGGGATCCCGGCGCGGCGGCGCCTTGGTCCTCCACCCTTCGGCACCACTCCTCGCGTAGCCGCCCGGTCGGCGGCCCGATGGCTTCACGCTTGTGGTAAGCCGGCGCGGACGTCGTCGGCCTAACGCCACCCTCGTCATCGCGGCGGTGCCGGCTCGCTCGTCGGTCTCGCTTCAAGCCGCACGGCGGAGGGCATCGCCGCCCAATGCACCTCCCCCGTCCGTTGCCTCACACCGCCACGACGACGCACCGGCAAGGGGGCGCATGCAACTTCACCACCGCCATCCACTTCAGCACCCTTCGGCGAGGCGTCGCGCCGACGCAGCATCTAGCGCCTTGGCGTGTGATCCGCCGATGGCCAAGGGGATCCCCGTTGTGCCGCGGACGCCCGCGGCTCCGATTCGTGTGGGAGAGATTCTTTGCCCGCCTCCCCGTCCACCGACAACATGGGCGCCTGCGGGGGCATCTCTTCGGCGTTGGCGACGGGACGGTAGCAGGCACCACCGCCGCGCGGCAAATGGAACATGTACAAAGGGGCACACGGTCGGCCGGGCGCGGATCGGCCCGTTCAGCCGGCGGGGGTCGGGCCACGCGGCCACACGAGTCCTCTGCCGTTGTGTCCCTTGCCCCGACCCGCTGCTCTCGGCGTGCGAGAGGGAGGGCCCTCGAGGTTTGGGTCGACCCAATGCTTGATGAGCTTCTTTGCCTCCCTCGTCGGCGCACTTGTCAACTCCGACCACTCCTCGTCGACAGGCTCGGCCGTTGCCGTTGGAGCCGCTTCCGGCCGCAGATGACCCGACTACGCTTGCGCGAGCGGGAGCCGTCCGGGGAGAATTTGGCGTGTCGCGGCCACTTGCTCCCCAAGTTCGGTCATCCCGTTCGAGAGAACCGTGGCGGAGGGAGGGGATGCTACGGCACCGCTTCGTGGTGGGCCGGTGGATCCCCCACCACCCGATCCATGCATGGCGGTGGGGTTGGCTCCCCTCCCTTGGCGACCATCGTTGTTGAGGCGCCGGGGCTATGGACAAGGAGGCGGCGGCAGCCCACCACACCTCCCCGACGCTGCCGCTCCCGTGCGACATGCCTACAATGGCTACGGTGGAGGCCTACGTTGAGTCCCTTCAAGCTCCCCTGGAGCCGCCGCTCATCGACTCACCGCCAAGACTCCATGTCTCGCGTGTGCCTAGCCATTGGACTCCCGGGCGGAGTACCCGTCTTGCCGCCAAAGTGCCTTCAGAGACCCCATCCCGGAGCGGCGGGCCCAACGCGTCTTGGTCCACAAGTGGGAGGGGCGGGCCGGAGGGCGCCAACTCCCGACTCGAGACTCCACGATCGCGGAGAGGTTCCTTGGCCGCCGTCGACCGGTCCCAGCGGCACAAGCGATGTGCTAGATCGGCTCATGCCCATCGACGCCCGCGCCCGAGGCGACCCTCCAACGAGGGCGGCCGATCGGCGCGCCGCTTCTTCAACGTCGCTCATTTGTTCCATCTTTAGTACACGCTCTAAGCTCCACCGTTCAAGCCGGTGATCCATGTAATGTGTGTCTACCAAGTGCGCGTCTAGACATCTCGCCATGGAAACGTGCTTGGTCATGTAAACATTCCCACTTCTCTTAATGAAATACGTGCCAATGGTACGCCGTCGAAAAAAAAAATCCAAAGGCACCTCGTAGCATTGCACGGCAGTCTTGGCAGCCGTCGGGTCTCCATTCATGTCGAGCCGAGAGAGAATGTCGTCAAACAACAAGAGCCTAGGGGGCAACCTTCGCCCCTCCGTCGACCCAGCTCTCCCCACTTCTCTTGCCACTTCTCCGGCCACTCTTTGGCACTCCCATTGCCGAGGCATTCCACAAGACAGAACCTGCTTCCTCCCAAGTAGACTAGTGAAGTGCCTACATGGTGATTCTCAGCTGAGTCCTTGCTTGACAGATTCTCCTTGCTGAGCCACACATGTTTATCATCACCTGACCATCTGCAGAAGCAGAGGTGGCCGGAGTCGTCGTCGTCTTTTGGGAGGAGCCCAACAAAGACGTCCAGGTCATGGACATAGTATGCTGGCCGGAGAATGGCGGCGACCACTCGACGAGCTTTTTCCACTCATGACGACGGCGGGAGTCGAAGGAGAAGGTCATTGCAGCGGTCTTTGAAGAGGATGAATACGTCCATGGGAGCCCACGGCATAGGAGGTGACGTCCATCCTCGGAATGTCGGCATCGGGAGGTTGACCCACGACCCGCATCGATTTGGTGGCGATGTTCATATTTCGGCCAGCGGGGGCGATTGGCTTCATAGAGAGCATCTCGAAGGTCGCCCTGTCAGAGCGAATAGCTCGTCGCCCGGCGAGGGAGGTAGATGGGATTCTCCGGATGCAACACCCGGGGGCAAAGTTGACGCCCGCGGCGAATGTCGACCATGGGCAGGATGCCACCGGGCTCAGGCGTTGCCAAAATAACTTTGGGGTGCGCCGCCGGGATCTAGTGCCAACGGCGGCGAAGAACTCGGGACAACCACGCCTGGCCTCTAGGCGGATGAAAGGAGGCGGCAAGCACCGCTGCTCGGCGCCGGCATTCGCTAACTTTAGCTTGCGGATGCTCGTAGCCCAACTCCCGGTCATCAAAGATGAGGTAAAGGTGTCTTCTTTTTCCTCGGCGCACCGCGACTTCGGCCGACAATGGCATCCGCACACACGATCGATTCCTTCGATTTGGCTACAAGTCGGAATTGACCTGCGATTCGAATTGGCGGCGGCGGTCGGAGATGATCGGGGCGGCCAGCGCTTGTGTAGACTCGCTAGGCAAGCACATCCGACCACACACGCGTTGGAAATCGGACGCCGAGTCGGCCGGGCCGGGCGCGTTTTCCAGGGTAAACAAGCCCATATGTGGGCTGTGGGCGAATAGGCGTTTGTGGGCTGCCGAACCGAAGCGGCACAAGAGCCCGCTGACGACGGAAATTGTTTTTCGGTGGTCGGCGCCGTCCTCGCTTATACCTCCGCCGCCCATCACGATCAACTGCTAAGATTGTCGGCCGCCGCCGCACCATATTCCTCTTGTAGGTGCGTACACGCTATTTTTCTTCTCTGTTGCCCCCGATTCAGATTTGGATACTTGGATTTGTCGGGTTAGACGTCAGCGGGGAGGATTGGGTTGCGATCCTGGGGAGGATTGGGGTTTTATTGATTTCCATTCGTTAATCGATTCTTCGTATTCGAATCACGGGGTCAATTCCGACTTGTAGCCAAATCGAAGGAATCGGATCTGAGCCGGTTCGTGTGTGCGGGGATGCCATTGTCGAAGCCAAGTCGCGGTGAGACGTCGAGCCGACGGGGCGGAAGCACCTTTACCTCATCTTTGATGGCGGGAGTGGGGCTACGGCATCCGCAAGCTAAAGTTGCCGCCGCTACGCCCATCACCGAGCTTGCGTCCGCTTGAGCGGCGGCGCTGCGTCGACCTCTCCGCCTCCTTGCACCGCTTGGAGGCCCAGCGTCGTCATCCCTTGTTCTTCGCCGTTGGCAGCGACATCATTGCGGCGCATCCCGTGAATGATTTTTCGACTTCCATGGTGGAACAATGCTTCCTCCCCATCTTCAACGGCCGCTCGGCGGGCATCGGGGATCGGCCACTGGGGCTGTTGTATGCAAGAGGAGATCCCATCTTGATCCACGCCGGCGCGAAGCTATTCGCTCACGGACATGGAGAGCTTCGGGATGCTCTCCATGAAGCCACCCCGCCCCGCATGAGTGGTAGGTGGTGCGACCTCCCGCCGCCACCGTTCGAGAGCGGCGTCACCTCCTTTCTTTGTAGGCTCCGATGGACGGACCATCTTCGCCCAAAGACCGATTGTGCCACCTTCACCTTCGACATTGTCAATAGTGAATGGAAACAATCCTCTAATTGTTCGCCGCCATTCACCGGGCGCCGCAAATTATGTCCATGCTCTAGGCATCTTTGTTGGGCTCTCAAAAGCCCCGAGACACCTATGGACACCCTCGCGCTACCTTTGGGGTTAAACGGCGATAAAAACGTGAGGCTCACCAAGGACAATCTGTTGTTCATGGACGCAGCAAGTCATCTAGGTGCTACACTCGTCTACTTGCGAGGAACCGAGTCCGGGTTTTGTCTTGTGGAGTGCCTCCGCATCGAGAGGGCAAAATCGTCCACAAGTGGTCTGGATGAGTATGATCGGCTTTGTGGAGAGCTAGATCAACTCAAGAAGAATGTGGATGAGGGGGATGGCACGTCCAGGAAGCATGCGGGGAGTGTGGAGAGATAGATCTAGATGAGCTGAACAAGTTTGTGGATGAGGGCAAGTATGCGGACATGGATTTTTTTTCTCGACCGGGCCATTCACCCGTTTTTCATTAAGAGGAGAAAAACCAAATCCAAATACAAATAGAGTTCAAGATGCCGAGTGGACATCAAACCAAACGAAAACGAAAAAGAACGAGCAACCTATCTACTGGAAATTAAAATTGCGATTACATGATGAACAAACTCTGCGACTAGACCTGGAGGACAAACATCCACTCAGGCCCCGCGGTGCCGCTTGTTGCGCAGCAGGAAGCGCTCCATGCCCTCCCTATTGGCCTCAGCAAGAGGCCCTATGAAGGCGGCCTGCAACTCATCAAAGGAGACCGCATCCTCATGCTCGGCCTCGACCTCGATCCCCATCTTCTTGAGCAACACTCTCCTTGCCTGGTCCTCTGGCTTGTGATGCCTAGACCCACTCTTTGCGGCGAGCGCGTGCGCTGCGTTTCGTAGCCTGCAGATCGTCGAGGCAGCGAGCGCGTTTTCCTCGAGACCGGCGTGGATAGTATGGATGGCTCCGGCCCGGCCTCATGAAAGCGGCTATGAACTCGTCGGCCGACGGCACGAGGACCGAGCTCGAAAAGGGCGTGCAGAGCACCCATCTTCGCCGCCCACGAGCATCCGTGCCTCCAACGTGAGGCACCGGAGAGGTCATCCCCGTCCTCCGATCGCAGCGCAGCACACAGAGCTCCGAGCGTAGGCGGCCGAGGTCGGGGGTACCGGTGCGGCGTCGACACGGCGCGGTGACTAGTGGGGCGGCGAACTTCGACCTCGACCAAGTCGGTCCACCCGATCGTCGGCCGCCCGAGGCGGTGGATGATGGAGGGGGCACCGCAGCCGAGCCACCATGGGACGCATGGGGCCTCGTCCTCCACGAAGGTTGCTGGGCGCACGGCGATGGAGGCCGCCAGCTCAACGAGCATTGGATCATGCCATGTCACCGGGCCCCCACCGCCGCCGGCGAGCGTCGGCGGGTCAATGGCAGACTGCGCCGGTGGCGGTGGGCTGCGGCGGCCGCCGCCCGACGACGACGACGGACGCCGCCGTCGCACCCCCGCGGTGTGGTCGGTCGGGGAGGGTCCCCACCGCCGCCGCGTCGCCGTCGGCGGAGGGAGGCGACAGAGAATCTCGCCGACTCCGGACCGGGGCCGCGGACCCCGTCAGGTCAACGGGCCCGGGAGGGGCTGTGAGGCGGAGCCCCGGCAGAACGACGCGTGCCGGCCGCGCGATCCGCAAGGCCCGGTGGCCGCGCTTGCCCCTGCCTCCGGCACCTTCGGCGGGCAGCCGACGCGTGCCGTGCCCTCGCGGCGGCAAAGACAAACGCGATCGGGAAGGTGCAAAGGCGCCGCGGACGTGCTGTTGTTGGAGAGATTGAAGCGGCGCCCGACGGCCCCGGTGGCACGGGCCTCGGGCGGTGTGGGCAGCGGTGGGCAGCGCGCGGCGCCTGGCGAGGAGGACCTCCCCGGCCCGTGGCGATCGGAGGGAGGCGCGGCGATGGGGCTTCAGACAAGATGGACGGGACACGCCCCTGTCTCCCTCGCAGCCATCACGGTCGCGCTGCGTGCCCTAGGCGCCCGGTGGTCACCATCTTATTGCCCGCGGCCCGGGATGGCCGCACTTCCTCTTCATGGCGTGGACGGCGGTACCACCGCCGGCGTGCCATTGCCGGGAAGCCACACCATGGGAGGCCTCGGCGGATCCGTCACTCGGTGCGGTGGTGGTCCTCACGGTAGGAGCACCGGCGGCGGTGACGCCCATCCCGGAGCGTGGGGGACGACGGGATGGGGGAAGCAGATGGCCTTGTGGAGGAAGACAGTTGCCGTGGCGGCTTGTGGTGGAGGATGCGGGAAGCGGGCGGCGGTGGGTCGGCATCTCGAACTCGTCGTCGAGCTTGGTCGGACATGGGGACATCGACCCGGCGCTCTTCCTTAGTCCCGCCAACGGAGGAGGGAAGAACGGGCGCGCCTCGACGGAGAGGCGCTTACCGGTGGAGGTCATGGCGAGGAGCGTCGAGGTCCCCCAACAACCAACTCGCCCTCTTCGACATCCCCCGTCGCGGATGGAGGACGGCTCGGAGCAGGGCGACGTTGGGTTCCGCCAGTCCGACAGCCGGGGCGGGCCGACCGCGGATGGAGGACAAAAGGCCGGAGCGAGGGGCGGACGTTGGGCTCAGCGCAGATCCGACGAGCCGGGGCGGACCGGGCCGTCGTGGGAGGGTGCAGGCCGTGAGGACGCTAGCCACCGGCGGCGCCCACTTGCCCGACGGAGGGGAGACGCAGGAGGGGGTGACACCGTGCGAGAGCGCCGAGGAGGGGGTTGGCGAGGTGGACCCCACTGCGCGGCGCGAGGTCGAGGGACGCGGTCCCGGCATCCTCCCCAAGCGGCGCGAGCTCTCGCCTCCTGGCGCGGTGCACAAGCGAGGCCACCGGCAAAGGGCGGACGCCGTCCGTCACGGGCCCGTGGCAAAGCGGCGGCGGAGTGCCGGGGCGCCCGCTGCAGCGGCCGTGGCCCGGAGCCCCGGGGAGGAGGAGGATGGGAGCCATAGATCCGGGCGACGCGCCGCACGGATCCGTGCTTGGAGCGAGGTGGGGAGCGGTGGGAAGGCCGGGGAGGGTGGCGGCGGCGGCGCCGTTGCCGCCCGTTGGGGCGTCGGGAGGGTCGGGAGGGGGTCGGGGAGGCATCCTAAGCAGAATCAGTGTTCCCGAGAGTATACGCACTGATTACTCTGGACCCATACACAGAAGCCATTGGCCCGTTAACTTTGTGTTTGTCATGCAGACATGGATGATACGTATGTTTACCGTTTGACAACATTCTCTCTCAGCTTTGACAACAATGGAGACCTGACGACTGGTGAGACTAGTGTGGTGCAATTCTACGAGGTGCCTAAGAAAGTTTCTGAGGCGATCTACCTTCTGAATCCTATGGCATTTTGGCTGTGAAATGCTTAAATCATGTCGTGGTGTTAATGAGGTCCAATGTCTAGTATTCTGTCAGTTGTGACTCTCACTTCTATATTTTTAATTTAATTATGGGTAACTGCGACTAAATGTGTTGCCTTGCTATGTTTTCTTGTGTAAGAGTTTGCAACATTTTTTTTATTAGGAATATGTTTCTTTTGCGCAGTGATATCTTGAACTTATTTGATCTATGTTAGATGCATTTCATTCCTCCTATCTGAATGTGAGGTGGTTGGCCGTGAAAGAAGTCAGGTGGTTAGGCCTCAAACGTTGTAGTCAAACTTGTACATGAAACATCAAAGCATTTTGTTGTATGTTTTGTAGCAAAGATCTATTGTATTGTTGACAAACTCTACACCGATGGGCTTTGTACTATATATTTATAATAATAATGGCTTATGGCTCAGTGATTTCATTATTTGCTTAGTTGTTATATGTTTTTTTGTGGACATCTGATTATTGTTCAGTGCTCAGCTTTAAATTCACTTCCATATATTTCGTTTGCCCAGATCAAATATCGGTCAGATTTTTAGTGTTAGCTAGAAAAAAATCTTTAGTGGGTACCATATGTTTATTTGCATTAAGCTAATATGTTCCATCAACAATTCTAGGCACTCATAATTGTGCAGAACTTTTGACATAGTCAATATTAATCATACTAAATGTCTTATAACAACATGAGCCTCTTTATTTTGAGCAATATCAAGGCTTAAAGAAGTGCTATCAAATATTTACTTAGCAAAAGCAAAATTGAAAACAAGCCTAGTGAATCAGGGCCTGGAGCAGTTGCATCATTCACTGACACGATGTCCTGTGGACACCCTGGACAATCTGTCCAATCTTGAAGGTTTTAACTGTCATGTTGAATGAAGTATTAAGTAAGTAGAGAGAACGTATCCTGTGCACATCGACTTTATATGCACACGTGCACACTAACGATCTGAGATGTTCATCTTCCATCCGATGGCCAACATCGAGAGTGGGCATTTTTACACAAACACACCCGCCACGGCTCGGCCTTTTTCCAAAAAAAAAAAAACCCGCGCGATCTATCGGACGCCGTCGCCGCCGAAAGGCTGCCGTCGAACAGCCAACCGAGGCTGGACCTGCTCCTCGTAATTGCTCGAGAAATAAATGGAGTTGCACCATGTGCCTAGCATCATAGGGACATGATTTGACAAATTGATTTGACATGTACTAATTGATTTGACAAATTGGAGTTGCATCAAATTAACGCGGTGTACTACATGAGGAGCAGTGGTCGTTGTGTGATGAGGAGCAGGTCCGGCCTCGCGTGCACGATCTGCAAGGGTTGTCCAGCCCGAGGACCTTCACCTAGGACCCGGCGCCAGGAGGTCCGGCCTCGCGCACGATCGACGGCAGCCTTTCGGCGGCGGGTACCTGGCTGCGTGACGGGGGTGGTTTGGAACTAGGCCAAGGCCTGGCGGAGCGTGTTTGTGCAAAATACACACTCGCGCTGCTGGTCACCGGATGGAAGACGGACGTCCCAGATCGCTAGTGTGCACGTGTGCAAGATATAAAGTCGGTGTGCACAAGAGGATACGTTCTTAAGCAAGTATTCCCTCCATTGCAAGTATTTAGTTTGGCAAAAAAAAAAAAAAAGGAAATATGAAGTATTAAGCAAGTATTCCCTCCAATGCAAGTATTTAGTTTGGCAAAAAGAAAAAAAAAAAAAAAAAAATGCAAAGCATGCAAGTAGGGAGATGATTTTATTTTCGCGGTCAATACGCAACATGCAAGAAGGAGAGAATTTGTCAGGTCCCTCCCAGGCATATTTGACAAGTTGAGGAAGAGGAGTTTTTTTTTTTTTTTTTTTTTTTTTTTTTTTTTTTTTGAATTGAGGAGAAAGCATGCTTATAATATAACAAAATTGGAATTGGCAGTTCTGCACTGAAAGCTTATACAAGGCTACAAGAGCAAGGGGCGAATCCTGAATCTGGTTCTGAAGCATATAATACTGGCGAACATTACGGCTGACGATCTGGCGCGTACTCCTCCCGACAAAAATTATTCAGAGATTAGGGCAGTGCTATACGATCGACAGTGACAATGGATAAATTAAAACTGGTACCCTACCACGGTACCACCTGCTACGAAGCCTGCTACCAGAGTTCAGGGTGATGAGTGTAGCCAATATATTCCTTCTTTTTAAAAAAAAAAAAAAAACATTGTCTCAGGGGAACTACTAGGGAAGCAATAACGCAAAGCCCCCAAAACTGTTCAGAACACTGTGTCGATGGTGCCACCATCGTGGAGACGTCTCGACATGTGCCTGATCATCCGGAGCTTCATCACCTTCCCGTTGTCACTGTCGTCGGGCACCATCTCCACACCGGTGAGCACAGCAAAATCCTCTCCAGTTTCTCCATCATCTGAAGAGGAGCCACTCGTCGTGGTCTTGAAGAACCTCGCGATGCAGAACTTACCAGAACCCAGGCTGACCATCTGGGGATCCTTGCGTTCCCTCCATTCTTTTGGCGGGTCAAGCTCCTTCCAGGTGCCCACTAGCTGTGGGGCTCCTGGTTCTTGGACCGGGAGTCCATGCCGGAGAGGTCAGTCGCAGCCAAGCACCGGTTGTTGGCGGAGAAGCCGAACCAGAGCTTGAGCTCGGGCACGTACTCCACCTTGCCATGGAAGGGTAGCATCCACTCGCCGACCTGGGTCCACGTCCACGCCGCGGGGTAATGGCGATTCATATTCATGCAGTAGGTGCCGGCGCCCGCCGCGGACAACCAGATGCTGCGGCTTCCCAGCGTGTCCTCGGCCTCGGGCACGCAGACGCGGGAGCAGCGGCCGCGGCCAATCACCGTGTACGCTGTGATCTCGACGGGCCCGGGGCAGGTGCTGCTGCTCCTGCCCTTGCGTGACATGAGGGCGAACGGCGGCGGCCGAAGGGTGCGGCGCATCCAATAACCCGAGCGGTGGATCCTGAAGAAGATCTCGAACTGGCCGCTGTTCTCCCGCTCGGGGAGGGGAAACCTCTCCATGACGAAAATGGTCTGATTGATATGGTAGAGGTGTTTTGAGTACGACGTCCCAAATAGGATCCAAAAGTTGGAGAGGGAGAAGGAGAAGGGCATCCGCTTGGTCCTGCCGAGGAGGCCTTTGTCTTTCTCTTTCTCGCTAATGGTGCCGACGACGGGCGTCTCGTCGTCGAAGGCCAAGGCGAGGGCGAGCCCCGACTGGTCCACGCAGATCACGTTGCGGGGGTCGCTGAGCGGGAAGCAGTGCATGCCCCATTCGTCGCTCGAGTTGGCGGTACCCGGGTCGGAAGGTGAAGCTGGGATTGGGAAGAAGCCACATCGTCTCTGACGATGCCGAAGGCGGCGGCCTAGAGGTGGCTGGTGCTGGTGCGTCGTAGAAGAGTCTCTGTCGCGTCAGGTCGATGCAGCGCAGCGTTTTGAAGCCAGGGGTGTGCTCGTTGACGATCAGACTCAGGAATCTCCGGGACACGCTGCCCATGGTCGTCGAATCAGATACCTGCAGAGGGACAGAGAGGTGGATGATGAGATTGCACAGCACAGCAAACAGTTCACAACACATGTCCATCTCGAGATTGAGAAACGCGACAGCTTTGAGAAACGGGCATGACCAAAGCCGGTGGCGGCGGATCGACGAACCTGGGGTTGCCGGAGCGAGCACACAGATCGAGACCATCACGATCAGGATGGCGGCGTAGCGTGGTATTGGGAACGAACCTATATATACGTGGTGGTTTGGATCTCCTGGCTAAAACAGATACAGATGCCAGGGTTTTATTAAAAAAGAGAGATATTTTTCATTGGATAGGAAAAAGGAGGAGATTAAGTTATTTATTTATTTATTTATTTAAGAACGCAGAACACAGATTCTGTTACAATACAAACGACATCGATCCAATATATATAGGTGGTGGTAATTTGGATCTCTAAGTCTAAACTACTAGATGCCAGCTTTATTAAAAGCGAGTTTTAAGACATTGGTTTTTTAGAGGATAGTAAGTTTGTTATTCGGTTAAACGTCATACGTATATATTTTAGTGATTTTTCACTCTTTGGGTTTAGTAAACTGAAAACTGAGTTTTGATGGTGTCAGCGCAGTTTTGTTTGTACGGTTTTAATTTGTGCGGTGTTAAGGCAGGCATGTGTGTTTGTTTTTGGATGGGAAAAAGAATCATGCCATTGATCCACGATGGAGGAATGCAGTAAATATTACTTTATCCCAAATTATAGTTCGCTTTGACTTCGTTAGATACATTGTTGTTGATATATAGTAAAAATAAATGAATCTAAAAAAATCAAACAACTTATAATTTAGAATAGAGAAAGTATATATTTAGGTAAATTTAGACATATCTTAATATATGAATTTAGCAGCATGGCAACCCATAATATCAAAATACAGAGGAATTTGAAGACGCAGTACCTAAATTTGTTGAGATGACACATATAATAAAAAATGCTAAACAGGCTAGGTAGTGTACTGATATCAAAGCAAAGACCCATGCACATCTAAATAGTGCTCCTAGACTGACGATCAGAACACTTCAAGAGCACGCCTTAGACGCGTATTTCATTAAGTAGATAGAGTTTGCAAACAAGATCGACTGGCAACACCGTTACCAAAATTCGACCAACCTATTTCTACTGGATCTTACAGCCATGGATTACATTCGGAGTTTAGCATCGATAGATTGACGATCAGAACACAGCATCGATGGAAGTGTCTGGCAGGAGCCACGACTTGTGTCTGATCATTCGGAGTTTAGCTTTCGCGCCATCATCGCGACTGCCACCGGCGGGCACTTGCCGCGGTGTTACCACCACACCGGTCAACACAGCAAGCCGTTGCGGGAAGATTTCGAGATGCGATGCCATTGTAGCCCGTTTGACGAGTTCGGTGAACGACATTGCAATGCAGAACCTCCCGGAGCCAAGGTAAGCAAGCTTAGTATCTTCTGGTCGAAAAAGACACCAGTCGCACCCTTTTATGGCCGTGGCCGTGCGAATACCATCAGCCTCCACCTGCCAAGAGCCCACTAGCAGCGGCTCGGAGTCCATGGCGGAAAGGTCAGCGGCGGCCAGTCGTTTCCCATGGTCAGAGATGCCGAACCAGAGCTTGAGCTCGGGAACGTACTCAACCTTGCCGACGAAGGGTAGCGTCCAATCGCCGACTTTGCTCCACGTGCGGCTCGCGGTGTCTAGGCAGTAGGTGCCGGCGATCTCCCATTTTATTTTCTCGCGTTCATCCGAATTTGATAAACTGTAAGACGGTTTCAAGGACACGCAGATGTGGGAGCCACCGCCGACGACGGCGTAGGAGGTGATACCGGCGTTGAATGTCCAGTACTTGGGGTTACGGAGGTACGGCAGCGGCGGGAGGAACTGGGAGTGCCAGGACTTGGCCGGGGAGCTCTTGCTGGTCCTGCGGTACACCAACGCCTCGAACTGCTCGGTCTCTGGCCCAAGGCCCCTCGCTTCGTGGTCGGGCCAGGTCTCCAAGACGAATAGGGTGCCGTCGGGGTCGTCGTCCCCGTGGCTGTCACCGTCGCTGGGGACGAAGACGGCGACGGGCATCCCCTTGAACACGCGGCGGGTGGGTATGGTCACTACTTGCGGCGTCGGCATCGCCGCGTCCAAGAGGAAGGCGTGCTGGCGTTTGTCCGTGCACAGCACCTTGCGATCTGCAAATGGCAGGCAGCCAAGTCGGCTGGCTCTGAAGCTCATGGTCGGGGTCGGAAGCGTGAGCTGCTCCAACTTTGAGGCCGCCGACCGTGGCAGCGTGCCCGGAGGGAAGAAGAGCTCGTGGCACCCGAGGTCGATGCTGCACAGCGATGTCATGCCGCGCTCATTCACGATCAGATTCAGAAACCGTCGCGAGAGGCCCATCGTCGCCGTTCCGGTCGTCGATCGACTCTACCCAAGTCCCTACTCGAGCTGCTCCCCGATCGATACCTTCTCTTTCCTTCTGGGGTGGGGGTGGGGGTTGGGGGTGGGGGCTACGTACAGTCCTGCAGATGAATCTGCAAAGATGGATAGTGATAGTTTTGGTCACACAGATCGAAGCGAATCGTCCTAACAACCAAAGTCAAGGTATCATCTATAGTATAGATAGAAAGAACACGAAGGATGCATATCAAGTCGTCTACGGCGTCATGCGACTACGCTCACGACCAAGCAGAAAGGATGGAAAGTAATGGAGGCGGAGGTCGACCTCACCTCTTCGTGGTACGCGCTGGCCTCGCCGCCGCCGCCGCCGCCGAACTGAAACCGTGGCTTTGAGAAGACGAACAGTACTGCTTTTTTTTAGGGGCACGAACAGGCTGCTGCTCCGTTTGTTCATTTAATTAGTTAGCGAATGGGCTGAGTGGGCTAGGGTTTTTTCGTCTACTGGCCTGTCTCCGGATGCGCTGGGCCACAGTAGCATGGGCTTGTTGAGTGTGCGTGCGCCAGGCCGGTTCCGGCTTCTCACGTGATTCGGATCAGATGGTAGTCCTAACTTGTGAAGTTTCTTGTTTTTTTTTTTTTTTTTGGATAAATTCTCACTTCTGAAGTTGTGATCCAAAAAAAAAAAAGACAAACTTGTGAGGCTGATTCCACTAAGAAAAAGTACATAAGATTGAAGATAACTATAGGAATCTCGTGATGCTTTGCATGGTGAAAGGTGACACATTCTCTCTTTTGTATATTTAATTTATTTTATAATTTTTGTGTCTTTTTGGGTGATTTGAAGTATTTAACATCTATACTCATTGGATAAAACATCAGCTAAAGGAAGTTGACTACTAAAAAAATGTTGTCCTAAATTGAAGAGATTGATCAAATGGAACTCACACAGAGGATCTTAGAAATTGACTACTACAAATCCAAAAGAATAATTTGTGACTAATACAAGCACCTTTCACCTTTCTGGATCTTAGAACAAACAATGAGTTACATTGAGGGCAAAAGCCTAGACTGGAAGTGACAATTTATCATAGGGTCATTTTTTACATGGAGAGCAATGATGAGAGATTTTTATTTGGGACATGTAGATATAGTTAGACCGAACACGAGTCATTACTCTAGTGCCAAAAGTGAAAGGGCAAACAACATTAAGCAATTCGATATTTTGTATCCTTAATGCAAACTTGAAGCATTTCAGCAAGCTAAACTACAAGCAAATTCTACCTTACAGCACTTATCATCCAGCCATTCAGAGTGTTTTTCGGTCAAATAAATTAACATGAGCGAGAATCAGCCAACCAGAAAGGATCCAACGAATAGGGTACCATGGGGGCTAGGAATCCTCAGCACCAAGAAGATAAACACACAACTTTTGTCAAAGTGGATCTAGATACCATAGACAAAGGGAAAGGAGGATTGTGGTCTATTCTATCTTAAAGAAAAGTATCTTAGACACAAACCCATAGTGCCCTGTTTAGCTGGAGGACACAATTTCGGTATGGGTAAAAAAGTTCAATATGGTTTCAAATAGGAAGCAACCTATGGCAAGAATAGTATCCTCTGGGAATATGTGTTGTTGATAGAGATATTGCTAAAGCTAAACTTTCATGATCCAACATAAATATTATCTTCTAGGGAAGATGTGTGGCTCTTAGAGGTACCACCAAAGCTAATGTTCATTGAGCCACCACAGATTTTATCTTCTTGGAAGATGTGTGGCTCAGAGAGGTACCACCGAAGCTTATCTTCTTAGAGCCATATAACATTTTTGGGGCACATGTGATAGTGGTTGAATGTTGGGATAGAAGGAAATGGAACATTCACTCTAGGAAAGCCTTTCGATAAAGGAAAATGAATAAGTGGCAATAACTATTACTAATGTTACCCGAGGTGCAATTAAATGATCATCAAGATGAGATAAGATGGCTCCTATAAAAAATCAATCAAATATTCCTTGGAGATTATGTGAGAGAAGGCGAATCAAGATGAGATAAGATGGCTCCTACATGATGCTAAAATTCATAGGAGTCGAGAATAAAATTCGGTCCACGCGGAGGTCTCAAGCCTTGGGACGGATATCCATCGAAGGTCGCGGCAAGATCCAGGACCTCCGGTCAGAGTAAGAGCAAAGCATGATGGGGGAGAAGGCGAACACCACTCGGAAACACTAGATAGAGGCCAGAACCATGGAGGGATGGGCCAACTCCCAACATGGGCTCCTGATGGGTTGGGTTGCGGCCCACGAACTAAGGCGGCAACTAGTAGAGAAGGACGGAAATGCCCCTATTGGGTAAGAATAGTCTGAGGAATATCCTAGGAATATTCATGGGTTATAGTGTAAATGAACAATGAGGTGTATGGTACACTATAAAAAGGGGGTTGGTGAAGATATTGATGAGACCCTAGTTGATTCGGCCTAATTGATTGTCTCACTCCTCCACACTTCGTCCGGAGCACCGACCGAGCGAAGGTTCATCTACCCACAATAACAGTGGCATTTGCACCTGTTGTGTTGCATTTGTTGAGTCTATTCCTGCGTTCGTTAGCTATTGTTGATACATCTAAATATAGAGTTGTCTTTGTGCATTTTGCCAAGCCAAAAACACCCCACGTCGACGCACCTAGTGTGGTGCCACAAAGCTTGAGGCGGTTGGTGGAGTGTGAAGATAAATGACCTGTTGTGAGGCGATGTACGTTGTTGTTGCTGTTGTTGTTGCGTTAGCTTTATCTCTGGAGTGGGTACCTCCGTAGCGCATCCGTAATAATGATCACAATTATTTATGCTTCTGGTAGAGTAAATGGGGCATCCAAATCTTATTTCAAAGCTATAAAGTTATGTGGGTTGGATGGTAGATTTGATAGTGATGTTTCTTCAAGGTAGCATGTCTAGCTGCTTCCTTGTACCCTTTATCGCACCACTGGAGACAACAAAATGACGTGGGATGATTGGTCCATTCAAGCACTTATTATGAGTGTGCAGGCGACTCATCAAAACACTAGAGCTACAAAGTCACTCTTGACCCTATCTAAAACAATTTTGCACCGACATGCGTCTCCAAGAACTACCATAAGAACCATGGAAGCCTCTTGCAAAACATTTTGTGCCATAGTGTTGAATCATTCGCGGATCCCATGAAAACATGTTGCACATGACTTTCTAGATAATAAAAAGCCACAAAAACAAGCCATAAAAACAAGTTAGAGTGTTCTTGTCTGATAACAAAATGAGAGTGAGCACTATAATCAAATCATAATTCAACTTATAAAGCTATGAGTGAGAAAATGCAACCTAAACCCTAAACCCGATGGGTGGCACAAAAAATCGAACTCATCGGGATCACGGTGCCCAGAATGTTGGTCAAGGGAAACATGGGATATCCACGGGCAACACCATCCTCTCCTCTTGGAGACCGTGGAGCGTGGAAGAGGGGGCTGTGGAGCGAGCGGGAGAAATTGATGGAGGTAGCTAAGATGGAGATAGCTCTGCGGAGCTCAAGTAAATGGTGATGGTGAAATCTCATGTTTGGTTTTGGAAATTGATGACACACTTGTCGTACTAATCCTTTGCTCTAAGTGTATGACTTGAGATAGGATTATGTGGATGACGTGGAGCATGATGATCATGAACATGGACTATGATGATGGACAAGATGGATCGTCAAGCTCGGTGATCGGCTTGAGAGGAACCCGGGAGATCAAGGCAAAGGTATACTTGATAGGGTTTTCCTTTTGGTGATCAAGACACAATAGATCGAGCGTGTGATCACATTATAGGATAGATAGCCGACTATCAAGAGGGGATGCCGCGACAATCCTTTGGTGAAGTGCTTCTAGGTCCAATTGACTTGCATATGCATTTAGGATTGAGAGCACTAACCGTTCTTGTCTAACCAATCGCGACATGCTAACTCTTGTGCTCATGGGACACATTTCAAGTGTTGGCAACTCAAGACAAGAAGCGAAACTTGGAAAGATGGAAAAACGACGACGCAACAATGAAGAGGAGCTTCGCGAATCGCGCCGGACGCTTTCACCATCGACGCGCTGGCGCTCCGGGCGCAGGTAAAGCTCAAAGGAGCGTCGACGCGTCGGCGGAGCGCCGACGCGGTCAAAATCAGTCTGGCGTCCGGCGCTGTTCAACTGGAATCCGGCTAACGCGACATCAACGGCGCCTGGCGTCCCGCGAAGCGCCGTCTGTGGTCCGCAAGCTGCACCGGAGGTCCCTCGCCGGACAGCGGCGCTGGCGGCGTCCGACCTGGCGTGTTCAAGCGCCTGTGCATTATTGGCGCGCTGGCGCCGTCCGGCGGCAGCGACAGAGGAGGCAATCTTGGACCAACGGCTAGTTTTTGACTTGGGGTCAATATATACTAGTTTGGCGGTTCATTTGAGTCTCTCTTGCATATTTGAACACTCCTACACACTTGTGAGCTTGTGAGACTCCCCTTCACTCATCTCTTCACTCTAACTTCGATTCTTGAGTGAGATTGAGAGTGATAGAAGTGCATTGCTTGATAGTCTTGCATCTAGAGGCACTTCATCCTTGGAGAAGCCGCGGGATTTTGTTTCTCTTGGGAATTTGCTTGGTTCCCTAGCGGCTTGGAGCAAGAGGCGGTGTTGAGCTCGATTGGAGCTTGTTCGAGGCCACAGGTGGATTTGTGAGGGGTCGTTCCTTACCCCCGCGGGAGATTCTAAAAGGAGCACTAGTGGATTGCTCGTGGCTTGTTGGACCCTCTCTTGTGATTGTTTGCTTGAGCTCCCCCACCGATTTGGCACCGGCCATTAAGCTTAGCAACCGTCAAGTGAGTGTGTCGCCAAAACGGGGACTAGCGTGCCGGCAAGCACGTGAACCTCGGTGAAAAATCATCGTGTCTTGTGTGCTAGCTCGTTGGAGATTTCTTGAACACGGTGATTGGCTTCAACCTATACACTACACCGGTGGTATTGTATTCTAGCATCTCTTTGCTTTACTTCGATAGCATATCTTGTAAGGGTGCTAGTTAGTTATCTTGTTAGCTTGAGTAGTTTGCTTAGGGTCTGTTTGGTTCCCATGGGACTAGGGACTAATTTTTTAGTCTCATTTAAAAGATGTTTAGTTCAAAGTACTAATGAGGAACTAGAGCTGACAACTGACTAGTGCATGCACAAGTGCACAAATGAGTTGACGACCGACAAGAGCATAGACTAGTCTCAATTAGACTCTCAAGAGGGGCTAATGGACTAGGAACTAGTTGGGACTAAAAAATTAGTCCATTAGTCTTGTTGTTGGATAAATTAGGGAATAATTGAGACTAAAAATTAGTCCCTAGTTCCTGTAGGAACCAAACATGGCCTTAGTCTTGTTAGCTCCTGTTGACGCTCACTAACTCATATTTTTATGCATCAACAATTCATGGAAAAGGACTAAAATATAATTAGATACCCTTATTAGGGGTCTCTACTAATGATTTCCATGAGTTTTGGTAAAGTTGTGATTTTGAGGGGACTTAACGTGAAAAATAGCGTAAATGACGTGTCATACGACCGACGTAACATAACGCAATCCAACTCGAAACAAGTCTAGAAGGCTCCGGATTACTCCCGACGTGAACGAAACTTGACACCGAAGAAAACATCATCTAGAAGACTCCGGAAGCCCACGACGCATCACGGGGCCCGAGTGGGACCCACTCTGGGCCGATCGGCCCAATAATGGGGCCGATCGGCCTCCCTTGGCGGCCACGCAAGCCCTGTCTCCGGAAGCTTCCTCAACCGACTCTAAGACGCAATCTAATCCACCCGTTTAATGTCGGTTTGATCCGAGGGTGTCGGTATGATCCCGAGATGTATCTAGGTCAAACCCTGGCACCTCCTCCGGGCTATATAAGCAGCCCCAGGCTCCCCCCTGGAACAATGGGTCATAATCAAGATCTGAAGCCTCAAGTCATCATCAAGTAGAAGATCAAGTTGAAGCCAAGGCAGGAGAAGAGGAGGCACCACCAAGAGATAGGATAGCTAATTCATCGCTCTAAATAGATCTAGAGCCTAGTTTAGATAGAAAGTCAGACCCTTGGAGAAGAGAGAGCGTCTGCTCCGGTTCTAGATCTGTAAGTCACCATGGATCAATATTATTATTGTTTTCCTACAACTTTATGCTATTTCATTACTATGCATGCAATTATTCTATTTTTACTTTATTCTAGTCATAGCATATTTGATATGATCATTATTCATGATAATTCAACGCGCTTATTCGTAGAGCTCCTAGTATATTACATGAGTATGCTAGGTAGTAGAGAGTAGTGCTTAGATATAATTTACTTATGGATTCACCTTATATGCCGGGTCGTGTGGTAGATCGTAGTGGTGACAAAGACTATTGAGTCCTTTGCAATCCATCCCCCGTATATAAGACTAGTCGATAATGGTTCTTGGGTTAATCTTGTTTCGTTCTGATTTTCTTAAGTAATCTTTGGGTGCACATTCTTATCTATGGTTTTGATTTATATATGATCTTATGCTATGCCCATTTTAAAACCATTTAATAGAATCTTTGTATGCTACATAAGAACTGTCCCTTTGTCTTAAATCCAATCCTAATCTCACTAGGAATTAGTTTTATCCTATACTCACTACGTGTGTGCCTCTCTGCTGTCTCATATACCTAATTGCTATTTATTATTGGCTCACCTTGTTTAAGTATATGCTAAATACTACAAAATCTCATTAGTCTTCTATCACTATCTTTAATCAAATGAATTGTTTGTCATGTCTTCCTCGTGGATTCGATATTTAAAACCCTCCCTAGGGTGAAATGCTCTTTGGACATCCGTGCGCTTGCGGATCTATAATTATTTCTCTGTAAGCATAACAAATACCAACAAGCATTTTGGCGCCGTTGTCGGGAAGATTTTGATAGCTACTCTTTTGATTATTGATAGATGAATACTAAGTGTGGATTTTGCTACTTAGCACCTCTGCTTAAACAGATTTACCCGTTTATTGTCTTTTTCTATCTTATTCGCAGGATATTAATAGGTTTGATTGTGATTCACTACACTCGATCATCCGAATCAAGTCAACCCAAGAAGCTACACCAAATTCTGAAGCCATGCACGAAAAAAACGTTAGAGAGTTCTCCGCTCCCGGACATCAAGAACATTCGCAGACTGGGCCTACACTTCCAACAAATCATGAGTTTGAGCTCAAGGCAAGCCTCATCAACATGGTGCAAGCTAACCCGTTTGAAGGAAAGACACATGAAGATGCAAGCACTCATCTCCAGACTTTCATGGAGATAGGCGCCACCATCAACATCAAGAACATTCCCAAGGACACGATCCTGCTCCGCTTATTCCCTTTCTCACTATCGGGACGAGCAAAGCAATGGTTCTACTCCAATGAACAAGAGATAAACACATGGAAGAAATGTTCAACCGCATTCCTGGCAAAGTTTTTCCCCACAGGCAAAACCAATGCCTTATGTGGAAAAATTGCCAACTTTCGCCAGCAGAAGGGAGAATCTATTCCAGAGGCGTGGGAACGTTTGCAAGAATACATATCAGATTGCCCTCACCATGGAATGAAGGAGTGGATGCTCTTACAAGGATTCTACCATGGACTAAATCAAAAAGCAAGAGAGCATCTAGACGCCACTGCTGGAGGATCATTCTTATCACTTACACCAGGGAAAGCCGACACACTCATGTGCAAGATATCAGAAAATCAAGGCTGGATCCCAAAGAACACCCAATACTGTCATCAAAGTGAAGAAGTACAAGAAGAACAAGAAGAATTGATGGCAGTATCAACTGGGATGGATGTGCTACTTAATTGGCTTGAGGAGCGAGCCAACTACAAGAAGGATCGACAAGCTTTACAAGACTCCATGAACGCCTCAAGAAGTTCAAGCTTGGTGGTCCACAAGTCAGCACCAACCCAAATAAAAGACCCATTAAACCACGACCAACTTACACGGGTAAGTATTCAGGTAATGACTTTAATTCGGGCAATAAATTCAAGCAACCTTCCTTACGAGAATTAATTGGAGAGCAAATTAAAATTAATGATAGTTTCTCTAAGAAGTTAATTGCTAATGATAAAATTCTGGAAGATATAAATGCTAAAATGGATAGTTTTTCTGCTATGATAAAAGAACAAGTTGCTTTTAATATCAAACTAGAATCAAAACTATCAAAATTATCTGCTGTTATGCCTGTTGCTACTAATCATGAGCAGGTATGTAATGTTCGAACGAGAGGTGGTAAGCAAACCACCGATCCACCATACCCAACGGGCACAGCAAGACCTTTGGCTAGAACACCTACGGCACCTGCAGCCCCTGCACCACCCGTAATACCGGCCAATATTCCAGAAGACAAGGATGATGACGTAGAATAAGTTGTGCGCCAAGAACCCACCGAGACAAGACTTTCACGACACCAACTTCCTACCATATCCAAGAAGAAGTAGAAGACCTCAAATTGATGATCAATTCGGTAAATTCGTAGAGGTGATCCGAAGCTTTATGTCAACATACCTCTACTGGACGCCATGCAAGTCCCAACATACGCCAAGTACATAAGGGATATCCTGAACAAGAAGAGACCGCTGCCAACAACGGAGATCATCAAGTTGACGAAAGAATGTAGTGCGGCAATCCTAAACACATCACCCATCAAGAGAAAGGATCCAGGATGCCCCACTATAGAGTGCTCAATCGGAGACCAATTCTTCAACAATGCACTCGTGATCTTGGAGCAAGTGTTAGTGTGATGCCCAAAGTAGTCTTCGACAAGCTCAAGCACCCTACCTTGGTTCCAACATCAATGTGTCTACAACTAGCGCAGATCAATCGATTCGTTACCCGACAGAATCGCCGAGAATGTTCCAAGAAGAATCCGGGAGTTCTTTGTGCCGATTGACTTCGTTTGTAATCGACATGCACCCGCACTCGTGGTCTCACTTATTCTCGGGTGACCATTCCTAAGCACCGCCAACGCTCACATTGATGTCGGGCCACTGGAGAAATCACATTTGAGATCAATGGAAAAGAGGAGAAGTTCGCCTTCAAACCCGGACTGAACTCGCTATCAACGCGAACATGATCGATCAAGAGAAGACGACGTCGGATGAACCATCCTCTCCAACGGAGGATGCACCCGAGGACTAGAAGATTTGGAGGTCCCCGTTCGAGGACCTTAACTACGAACCCTCATCGTCGGGTAAGTCGGTAAAAATCTAAAACCCAAAAATATTTTATTCCTCGCATTTATTTCCCCGCAATTTAATTCTGCACTTTTACATTTACCGTAATCGAAAAGAAATCTACGCCCCATGATTACTAATTTTTTGCGGAGTGAAAACCCGTACAATTACTTTTCTCGTGGTGGCATAAAAATAATTTTTTACTTGCTGTTATGTTTTTATTTACTTTTTATTCAGAAAAATATAAAAATAATGCATCCTTACAAGTGGGACCCACATGTCATAGGGACAAACATCAAATCACCACTTTCTTTATTCCCTTTTCTTTTCCTCCATCCATTTTCCACCAAAGATACTCCACTTGACCTAATATTCACTATTCTAGCATGGAAAACCGGCAAAGGATGGACAAGAGAGAGGGCACCTGTGTGGGGGCCCCACTTGGGGGCCGAGAGCCCCACATGCAGCCGATCGGCCCCTCCCTCCTGCACTATAAATAGGGGTGCCAGCCCCTTGCTTCTCCTCACACAATTCACTCACAAATTCAGTCACAAGAGAAGTAGTAGCTCGCCCGAGCAGATTTAGAAGGAAGAGGAGGAAGAAAGGAGTTTTGTAAGAATATCTTCGAGAGTTTAATCCCTCTCGTAAGCCCTTTCCCCTATAAAACACCAGCCATGTTTGGAAGAATACTTAGATCACGCTCCCGCTCTCGGAATAATTCGAGCAAGCAATGAGCATTGATACCCGAAAGCAACACCATCGCCTATCTCTTCTCCATCACCTACGGCACGCTTGATCCAAGGTAAAACTTTAACCCTGGATGTACATCTTCAATTACATGGGGGAGAAGAGAGAAGTAGATATGCCAAGCTGAAAAGTAGAGACTTTGTTCTAACACCTATGTTAGATAATGAATTCATGGACCACATAGGTATATTACCGTAATTCAAGGCTTATCTTCCAAATTTTAGGGTCGGGTCGACTTTTTACGACACCACACGAGAAGGGATGCCGACTCCTCACACTAGAATTCCTGCGCACGTTGAACATCACTGATAACGGGGTAACTTTTCGGTTATTCCGTCAGCCATACACCATGACCTGGAAACAACTAAGCACGGCACTAGGCTTCGAGCCCAGCTGCCCCATAGACGTAGCCTCTGCACTGCCCAATTTTAATAGAGAGGCCTTCTGGCAAGATATATCTGGGAAGGAGATGAGCCACCGACCACGCACAAATGATATTCACCTTCCTACCTTGAAATTTCTGCATAGATGGATGGCCCTTGCCTTTTTCCCACGAAATGACAACATCACTATAAGGATGTCAGAACTAGCACTCCTATATGCCGCGGTTGAGAGAACACCGGTCTCACCTGTCAAACTATTAGTGGAACACTGGCTGTCGCTTCCCAACTTAGTCGGGGACATAAGTCGTACTTCATTTATCACACGAATAGCTAACGATCTCGCCGAAAGCTTTCGGTGACGATGTCACCATCATTGATATAAATACTCCACGAGAGATTATAGGGTACGATCACTTTCGACAGGGCCGATGGATAAAAAAGGAACACGAGCAGTATTTCTACCGTCACGGAAATGACGCAATCCCGCTTCCTAACCCGGGATTGGGTATATATGCTGTGCAATCTTTCTTGATAAATGTGCAGGCACAGCCGGTCCACCGTCGACCATCGGCGACGACCCGAGCCTCAACCTCAAATTATGCAGAGCTGACCGGACCCGGAGGGTGCCGCATACCAGGCTTACGAGGGCTTCGTGCCACAATATCCATCCCGCGCCTATCCGGGAGGACCACCCGCCCACTCGGGACATGCCCGAAGGTAGTAATGCATCATTTATGCCGCCCGACATTCTTTTGCAGGTTCGAATATCGTGATTCAAAGAACGTTCCGCGAGTGGTGTGCACACCAATATGCGCACCATGATCAATGCACAAAACACCCATGCCGATCTCCTCTACCGGCAACAAGAGTGGATGGAACAAAGGGGAGAAACGGTGGACGACATCCGAACGCGGTGGACAAAGCAACACCGAACAACCGGCAAGACTTTTCTACATGCCCGAGGCACGGGTAATGCAACAAGCAGCTTGGGGAGTGGTCCCCGTAAAAACCACAAGGTGAGGGGAAACCCTGTTCAACACCAACACCAACCAACGGGTCGGACCCTTGGGGAAGGAGAGCCCCCAAGGTAAGTAATTATCTATCTATTTATATTATTTTCGGTTTTTAAATTATTTTCAGCTATATATATATTTATGCTTAGGTTTGTTTAGCTAGATAAAATAAATAAAGTTTGGTTTTAATAAATAAATATATATATGCCGAATAAAATATATATATATATATATATGAAAACAATAGTATTAATAAAGAGTGATGAATTATGCTATAGAACATGATAGATGTTGCTCCTCTGTGATAAATGCCTAGCTTACCATTTTTTCGCTTCTCCCGAACATGGATATGATTGTTTAGATTCTAAAAAACATGCTTTGAGCTTGAGTTCGTGGGAGTATGATCTTAAATTTCAAGTCTAGGCAATTGACTGATATGATATGATAAAAGTTGAGCTACTATCTATCTTGTTCATACGTGACACTTAAATTCTGGAGAATTAATCTTTGAAAATCTTAAATGATGAGTTTCCTGTATGACACAAGTTTTTAAAGCCTGATAAAATAAAATAAATGCCTTGTTGAAAATATGCTAGAATTGCTTCTGTTATATATCTCTCTATGCTTTCAAGAGACTTGGGCATGACAAGTAAAAAAAAATGATGATGAGAGAAAAGTGAGACGAGAAAGAGGGAGAGAAATGGACAAGTGTTCTACTAGGCGAGAAGGGCCTACCTCCCTAATAAAAGAGATGAAAAATGGACAAGTGTTCAGGGCGAGTAGGGCCCACATCTCGAGAAAAAAAAAAAAGAAAGAAAGAGAGGAAAAAATGGACAAAAGTCATATGAGCGAGAAGAGCTCACCTCTCCAATAATTTGTTCATGTAACCCAAGGTTCTCTTAAAATTATTGCTATAAAGAGAGATATACTTTCAGAAACAAAAGAAGCAGAGAAAAAGGCTAAAGAAATTAAATGTTTACTCTTATTGTTGTCATACAGGAACACTCTGAGCTTGTACTTTGAAAAATCTTCTCCAGAGTTATAGTGAAACCACGAACTTGAGACATGGTGTTTGACTTAATTGTTCTATCTTTCAATAGTCCAAGACTCATGTATGATGAAAACCCCATGTTCTCAAGTAGATATAAGCAAGTTTAAGATTCTCGAATTTTTATCCTACCTTGGTTTGAGATTTGATTTGGTAACACACACGAGTCTTGCTAGGGACTAGCAAGAGGTAAGCTTGGGGAGTTTGTTGACGCTCACTAACTCATATTTTTATGCATCAACAATTCATGGAAAAGGACTAAAATATAATTAGATACCCTTATTAGGGGTCTCTACTAATGATTTCCATGAGTTTTGGTAAAGTTGTGATTTGTGAGGGACTTAATGTAAAAATAGCGAAATGACGTGTCATACGAATCGACGTAACGTAACGCAATCCAACTCCGAAACAAGTCTAGAAGGCTCCGGATTACTCCCGACGTGAACGAAACTTGACAATCGAAGAAAACATCATCTAGAAGACTCCGAGGAAGCCACGACGCATCACGGGCCCAGAGTGGGACCCACTCGGGCCGATCGGCCCAATAATGGGGCCGATCGGCCTCCCTTGGCGGCCACGCAAGCCCCCCGTCTCCCGAAGCTTCCTCAACCGACTCTAAGACGCAATCTAATCCACCCGTTTAATGTCGGTTTGATCCGAGGGTGTCGGTATGATCCCGAGATGTATCTAGGTCAAACCCCGGCACCTCCAGGGCTATATAAGCAGCCCCGAGGCTCCCCCTGGAACAATGGGTCATAATCAAGATCTGAAGCCTCAAGTCATCATCAAGTAGAAGATCAAGTTGAAGCCAAGGCGGGAGAAGAGGAGGCACCACCAAGAGATAGGATAGCTAATTCATCGCTCTAAATAGATCTATAGCCTAGTTTAGATAGAAAGTCGGACCCTTGGAGAAGAGAGAGCGCCCCGCTCCCGGTTCTAGATCTGTAAGTCACCATGGATCAATATTATTATTGTTTTCCTACAACTTTATGCTATTTCATTACTATGCATGCAATTATTCTATTTTTACTTTATTCTAGTCATAGCATATTTGATATGATCATTATTCATGATAATTCAACGCGCTTATTCGTAGAGCTCCTAGTATATTACATGAGTATGCTAGGTAGTAGAGAGTATGTAAGCATGGTGCTTAGATATAATTTACTTATGGATTCACCTTATATGCCGGGTCGTGTGGTAGATCGTAGTGGTGACGGCACTATTGAGTCCTTTGCAATCCATCCTCGTATATAAGACTAGTCGATAATGGTTCTTGGGTTAATCTTGTTTCGTTCCTCGATTTTCTTAAGTAATCTTCTGGGTGCACATTCTTATCTATGGTTTTGATTTATATATGATCTTATGCTATGCCTGTTTAAAACCATTTAATAGAATCTTTGTATGCTACATAAGAACTGTCCCTTTGTCTTAAATTCAATCCTAATCTCACTAGGAATTAGTTTTATCCTATACTCACTACGTGTGTGCCTCGCCCTGTCTCATATACCTAATTGCTATTTATTATTGGCTCACCTTGTTTAAGTATATGCTAAATACTACAAAATCTCATTAGTCTTCTATCACTATCTTTAATCAAATGAATTGTTTGTCATGTCTTCCTCGTGGATTCGATATTTAAAACCCTCCCGGTGAAATGCTCACTTTGGACATCCGTGCGCTTATGGATCTATAATTATTTCTCTCGTAAGCATAACAAATACCAACAGCTCCTAGAAGTAAAATTAGTTAGTCTTGCTTGATCACCTAGGAGTAAAACTAGAGACTTAGCCTTTGTGTGGATTAGAGACAATAGAATTGAATTGTGGCTTGCATAGCTAGAGTGTAGCATCACTTATTTAGCTTCGCAATCTTTTATACTAATTCGGGTGCTTAGTGTTGTTGCAAGAATTTTAATAGGCTATTCACCCCCCCCTCCCCCTCCTCTAGCCATTAGGACCTTTCGGACGGCGATGGAAGCATCCCGACCGGTGGCGCCGGAGGAGGAGGACACGCCGAGGAGCAATGAGCAAGAGTGGGCGAGATAACCGAGGGCTCGAGGGCTAAGTTTTTGTAACTTGGGCCTCGGGCGTATATGGGCCGCAAAGCTACGTGAGAATTGATTTGCTCGGTTGTGTAGATGGCCGGAGTTTTTATAGTTGTCCTTACCACATGACTGACTCGGGGTCCCGGGTTCAGATTGTTCATTCATACATTTTTTCCCTTTGCGGTAAAATCTAAAATCATGGCCAGGCAATCGCCCTACTTACCGGTGATCTCGAGGTGGTTGAATAGCGAGTGGGGGCAATCGTCATACTTGTAGTTGTTTTGTTATATGAGGTTTTCCGAAGTATATATCATGCTTGATGTGCCTATTTCCTTCAAGTGGAGCCAGCCTTCTTCACAAATCCTTCTTCGAATCGGTTAAATTGCTTCTGTCTGATGACTTGTTAGGGTTTCGAACATTTTTAAGTACATGCTTGAAGCTACTCTTTATCTGAACTTTAAATTTTTTTTGCAAGTGAACGTTTTCTTCTCTGAACACGCAAGTTCATTTTTCGTGATGCGCCTCATCATTCTTCATTACAAAGCTATTTCTTTCCCTCCTAAAATGCTCTACTTCTTCCAACTTTGCCTTTTACAAGGGCTCACTTCCCTTTTGATCAGGCACTTTCATGACTGGAAGGGTAACTAAAACCATTTTTATGGTAGTGGCTCGGTGGTTATCTGGCTGCTGACATTATAGAAGGTTTAGCATTTCATATAGCTCACACATCTATAAGATGTACACTAGTGATGTGCTGCTTAAAAAGGATATTTTTATACATAAAACAATGTAGCCAAAGAACTAGTGAGATTAATTCCATGTGAACGGAAACATATCTGGATTTATAGTTGTAGTTGTGATGTTCTTCGAGCTTTCCCTGAGTGCCTTGCCAGAAATTTACGCTAAGGTTGGAGTGAGCCTTGCCCACAACCTTTCTTCAAATCAAGTTTAAACTGCTTTTATCACACGCTAATTAGGGATTTCAAACATTTCTAAGCACATGGATGTAGCTTAACTTTTTATTTGAACTTTAAATGATTTTGCAAGTGAACGTTTTTTCTTTCTAAGCAAACCCAAGTTCATCTCCATGATTTACCTCAGCATTTTTTTTACAAAGCTACTTCCCAGTTCGCCTCTTTTTTGACAAGGGCTCACTTCCCTTTGATCAGGTACTTCCATGACTGAAAGGGTAACTAAAACCATTTTTATGGTAGTGGCTCGGTGGTTATCTGGCTGCTGACACTGTAGCAGTATTATTTTTTCAGTCTGAGTGCATTTCATAAGCTTTATCACATCTATAAGATGTAGACCAGTAACATGGATGTGCTGCTTACAAGGATATTTTTATACATCAAACAAAAGCCAACGAACTAGTGAGATTAATTCCAAGTAAATGGATACATCTCTATAACGTCGCCAATGTGAACCAAATTTTCATTCTTTCTATGAAAACAACATAGCCTACGATTGGCAATTTTCCAAAGATGCAAATGGCTGAAAAGTGAGAGCAGAACTGTTTGAAAAGATTGTCTTAATTTGAAATGCTTCATCATCATTATAGTCGATGGATTAGTCCAACACCGCAGTTCTACAGTGAAACAACATTAGTTTGATGTTTGATTTGCTGATGACCGTTCTGACAAGTGTCGCCTTGTTTTACGGCATCAGGTGATGGGCTCTGATCATATCCAGGAGAAGACTGAACTACTATAGGCTTTGATTAACGGGAGACAACTCTGTACTCTTCCAAAATTGACCCAGGTACATAAATCCTAGTGACTACTGCTGAAGGCCAGAATGTTTATATCATTATTACATTTGAGAGAAATGAGCTTGTGACAGTGTATTCTTGAACTTCGTCTTATCCGCTCAATGACCACGACACACCAAAAAAAACAATGATTTGCAGTCCCTTTTCTTGATACTACTTTTCTCAATTCGATCTAACGCTTATAATTTGAGGGAGCAATGGAGCTGGCTCACAGATTGAACCGGTCCACACTGATGCTACCTCTAAAACTCTCTTTGTCGAGATGATAACTTGCTGATAACTTGACATATCGACAGGCATCCCGAGGGGAATTCTCAAAATTGCTGATCACTTGCCCAAAGAAGTACGTATGCCGGAGCATCATTGAGTTTTTCAAGGAGCCAGTTGCTGCGGACGACAAGGTCTAAATTTTATCTCTAACCAAGAGACCGAGCTCTGTCAATCGCAGAGTTGCAGGACTAATGATTTTTTTTACTTGCTCAATCCTTCAATTGCTCAAAGCCTCAAACACACTTGCACGCAAAGGAACATATATAGATCATGAAGACGCATGCATGCTAGTTGGTTCCCGGCGGGAAACGGAAACCTTATAACGTTGTGCTGACGGTAGACACGCTTGTGGCACGCAAACCAGGGCAGATACGTGGCATTGTACATCTCTCTGCCATTGTCTGATGTACTAGAGACTAGACTCATTGCAGTAGCGATTCATAAAACATGTAATGGGAATCAAAGCGAACCAGAGTGGCTCAAATCCGAGTGTAATCCAAGCGTTGTTGCCGTTCTCGCATGTCTATCGCTTCCAGCCATGACGGCTATGGCAAATCGCGAGAGCCGATCGAGAGGCATTCAAGAATCAAGACTCACACACGGCTACGTGTTGCAGAAACTCTCTGTCTGCAGTGTTGATGCATGGAAAGCATATGTGATTCGGCCATCCTGTCTAAAATCCAGCAACAACAACACATTACAATTTTGCTCTCTTCCGATCGTTTCCGAAAATTTCCGTATTTAACCGATAATTTACCGTTGGTAATTACCGAATCAAAGGTACATGCAAACAACATTCATATAAGGCAAACATTTTTTTTAAAAAAAAACTAACTATATGTCAAGGATTGCACACATATAGGAATAAGCCAATCATCCAATCAAATACACGTATTGCATCATAACTTCATAACTCTCTCTGGCCAATCTCCACGATTCCATGAATATGAACAAAGGGCGGCGACCACCGGTGGCGAGCGCCGCACCTCTCTACATGGCGGCCGCAAGAATGCCTCTAGTGACGACAACGACATGCATGAGGTTCATCTTTAGGAAACCTACAACCTCTACTCAAGAATGGACTCTAATAATTCATGTTTTTATCACTATGCAATGTCAAGTCAACATAGAACTTGATCGTTTATTTATGTCATTGTCAAGAACTATGGTGGTGTCGCAAGTTATATGGCTCTTCTCATTTTCTACAGTTTGGTGTGTTTATCGTTTTTTAGGATACCGTTATCATAGATTTCAACCGTTATCGCTATATTTTCCGACCGACTATATCGTTTTCAAAATTACCGCGCCGTATTCATTTCCGATAGTATCGTATTGATTTTGTTTTCGAGAAAACAAAATGAAAGTGAAAGTGATTAGGCCTCTTTTTCACGTTTCCGACCGTTTTCATCCCTACCGACGGCCACCTCCACCTAGCCCCGAGCCGCCTCGCGCGGCATCTCACGTGTAGCGGCAGTTGGTCACCTGCTTGGAGAAGAAGGGCCAGGCCAGCACAGCAGCGGTACGCCGGCCCAGCACAAAATCTAACCACCGTCGGAGTCCGGCTGGTCCAAATAACTAGGGTTCACACTGTTATGTGATACTACCCCTTTGATATAACCTAAGAGGACTAAGAGGAGAAAGCAAATATAACCTAAGAGGGCTAAGAGGAGAAAGCAAGGGAATTGGCGGTTGTTCTTGCACTGAAAGCTTACAAGACCACAAGAGCAAGAGGTGAATCCCAGAATCTGGTTCTGAAGCGTATACTGACGAACGTTACCACAAGTCATCACTGCATAGGAACATCATCCTGAACATTTCGGCTAGATGCAGCCAATTCTAGTGCGTGTACTCCTCCCAACAAAAATTCTTCAGAGATTAGCATGCACACTGCTATACGATCGACACAATGGATGATAAATTTAAGCTGGTACCCCAGAGTCATAATAATGATATAACTGCAAATTATAAGGCCTCAAAATTCAAATCCTTTCGGAGGGATACACATGGTGGTGATGGATGTAGCCCCCAACTTTGTTCAGAACATTGTGTCGATGGTGCCACCGCCGTGGAGACGTCTTGACTTGTGCCTGATCATCCGAAGCTTCATCACTTTCGCATTGCCGCCACTATCGTCACCAGCTTGTCTGCCATCGTTCTGGTCACAGGGCACCACCTCCACACCGGTCAGGACAGCAAAATCCTCGTCAGTACTTTTTCCAGAGCCATCACCTGAAGAGCGACTCGTGGTCTGGAAGAACCTTGCGATGCAGAACCTGCCAGAACCCAGGTTGACGATCTGGGGATCCCTGCATTCTTCCCATTCCTTCGGCGTGTCAAGCTCCTCCCAAGGGCCAACTAGCTGTGGCGGCTCCTGGGGCTGGGACTGGGAGTCCATGCCGGATAGGTCAGCCGCAGCCAAGTTCCGGGACTCGGCGGAGAAGCCGAACCAGAGGTTGAGCTCGGGCACGTACTCGACCTTGCCGTGGAAGGGCAGAATCCACTTGCCGACTTGCGTCCACGTGTGGCTTACCGTGTCCATGCAGTAGGTGCCGGCGCCCTTGGCGGATACGCAGATGTGGGAACCGCCGCCGACCACCGCGTAGGCTGTGATCTCGGGGCGGATGCTGTTCCATTCGTCGTCGCGGGTCTCACGGACGAACGGTGGCGGAGGGAGGGGTGGCACTGCCAGTCAGAGTGATCCCTGTGCGCCAAAATGGGCATGCGGCGGTTGCTGATGAAGACTTCGAACTGGACGCTCTGCTCGCCCTCACCGCCGTGGCTTGAATTTGACTCCGGCTCGGGAAGCCTCTCCATGACGAAAAGGCTGCTGCCGCACTCGAACTCGTAGCCGTCGACATTGTAGTTACCGACATACTCGCCGTCGTGGGCACGGGGCACGAATAGAGAGAAAGGCATCCGCTTGGGGTTGCCGAGGGCGGGCATTGTGCCCGCGTAGCACGTCTCGGCGTCTAAGACGAAACTCCGCCCCAACTGGTCTGCACAGATCACCTTGCGGTCCTCGAGCGGGAAGCAGTGTATCCTCCACTCGTCGTTCGCGTCGGAGGACCCGGGTCGGAACGTGAAGCTGGGCCGGGGAAGGAAAACCCTCTCCATCTTCATCTTTGACGCCGGCGGCTGAGAGGCGGTGGCGGCGTCTCGCGCCCCTCCTGCTGACGAGGTAGAGGTACCAGGGTAAAAGAATCTCTGGCTCGTGAGATCGATGCAGCGCAGTGACCTTGAAGCCAGGAATGTGGTCGTTGACGATGAGGTTAAGAAATCGTCGCGAGAGGCCCATTGTCAACTCGAATACAGATGAACAAATCTGCGCAGGCAGAGAGAATTAAGCATTCAGATATATATGAGATTGCAGAACATCACGACACAAGTCGATCGACATGAAGGGCGAAAGAAATAAACGCATTGGCTTCCGATCGAATTTTACTCCACAATCAAACGAGATGGTGGCGGCGGACCTTGGAAGAGGAAGAGGCCGGGCCAGAGTGGCGCCCCCAAAACGCCGGAAGCCGATCTGACCAGAATGGCGGGTGGCGGCGTAGCGTAGCTAGGTTTCGGGAGAATTTCTCGGGGTGAACTTTTGAAAGGCAGGCACTAGCAGGGGCGTAGCGGGCCTGGCACGGCCCAGTGTTTACATGTGGAGTTTCTGCTCCATTGGACTATTTTTATCAATGTTATTGTTTGAAAAAAAATATAGTCAAAGCAATCACATATGAGCAGCGAATTGGCTTGTAGTCAATGGTAGGACAGTCCCGGTGGGGACGCTACCCACCGAGTTCAAATCCCGGTGCTTTCGCATCTTTTCCTGGGATTTTCGATTTACCGGGCGTTATTGCATTAAGTGGTAAGCGACGTTCCCGTCGACGACGAGGCGCCTATGGTGACCGAGAATCTCCGATCTGCCGGCTGCCCAAGTCCTTCGGAGGTGCTCATAGGGGTAGGGTTTGCGACGTGTGTTCATAGGGATGAGTGTGCGTGCGTGTGTGAGTGTCTGCGTTGTACTGTGTAATTCTAAAAAAAAAACGCATATGAGCAAGGTCTAACTAACCTAAGCACACCTATGCTAATCAACAAGTGATCTTTAAGCTCTATGCATGTGGAGAGCACAAAAGTGTAACCACACTCTATCTTCACTCAGCTCCCACACACCTCATTTGGGATTTTTGTGAAATTTTGCCCTTTTTTAAAAGAAATTTTAAATCCGTCCCTAGTTTGAAACAATTTGCACCAGGTATCCCTTTTTGTCTCGCCAATCCCGGTGGCGTGATTTTTACACATGTCGCACCACCGCATGTGGCGCGACCGGTGCATCCACGGTGGCGGGTAGCGTCGACCGGGGGCCCGCCGCGTCGCGCCAGTGCATGCAGCGCGACGGACGGGGAGGTGGTGCTAGGAAGGATCCCATGCAAATAGTGCTACAAGTCCTATCCGGCTTTGGTAAAAAATGTCACATAAAAACATGTAACACTTTTCGCTTGTTGTGAAATTATTGTCCTACCATGACCTAACTAGGCTCAAAAGATTCGTCTCATCCCGTACATCAAAATTATATAATTAATTTTTTTTTTATTTACATACATTTAGTATTCCATGCATTAGAGAAAAGATTTGATATGATAGGTCAATAGTGAATTTTGGAGAGAGAATTGAGAAATGGGCAGGAATCGCACTGCATGCAGTGTGCATGCAAATAGTGCTACATGCAAATAGTGCTACAAGTACTATTCAGTTTTGGAAAAAAATGTCACATAAGATAGTGTAGCACTTTTCATTTGTTTGTAAAATTATTGTCCTATCATGACCTAACTAGGCTCAAAAGATTCGTCTCATCCTCGTACATCAAAATTATATAATTAATTTTTTTTATTTACCTACATTTAGTGTTTCATACATAAGACAAAAAGATTTAATATGATAGGTCAATAGTGAATTTTGGAGAGAGAATTAAAAAACTAAACAGGGATGGGCGCGTGCATGCATGCATATTTTTTATTTTGTTATTTGCGCTGCAGTGTGTGACTGCAACGTGTTGTCACATCAACTGCATGCACGCCCATCCCCATCCCTGTTTAGTTTCTCAATTCTCTCTCCAAAATTCACTATTGACCTATCATATCAAATCTTTTGTCTCATGCATGGAATACTAAATGTACGTAAATAAAAAATTAATTATATAATTTTGATGTACAGGATGAGCCTAATCTTTTGAGCCTAGTTAGGTCATGGTAGGACAATAATTTCACAAACAAACGAAAAAGTGCTACAAAGTGTCTCATGTGGTATTTTTTCCCAAACCTGAATAGAACTTGTTGTAGACTATATGCATGGCAGCCTAGCTCCGTCGCCGCATGCACCGGGCGCGACGTGGCGGCCCCGGTCAACGCCAAGCCGCCACCGTGGATACACGGTCGCGCCACATGCGGTGGCGCGACATGTGTAAAAATCACGCCAACGGACCGGCGCGACAAAAAAGGGATACCGGCGTAAATTGTTTCAAACTAGGGATACATTTGAAATTTGTTTTAAAAAGGGCAAAATTTAAAAAAAAAAAAAAATCCCTCATTTGCGGTTGGATGAGGTATATATAGCCACAAATGAGAATATAGTCGTTGCCCCTCACTGGGCAAAACATCGCGGAGCACTTTTGTGTAAGGGCAGCCACGCAGCTTGGTGTGTAGGGGCGAGGAAGTAGCGAAGCATGGGGAAGGGCTGCGAGCAGGCCCGGCGTTTGCATGCGGCAGTCCGGGTGCGGGTGTCCGGACGCAAGGATCGGACTCATGGTCGTGGGTGTGGCAGGGTATGATTTCTGTTAGCAGATAGGCGGGGCCAGTGGGCTAAAAAGTGCAGAGGGAGGCGGGGGGGCGCGGGCGTGCGTTATTGATGTCCCGGACGGCCCGCGGCACGGGTTTTGGCCAGCCCGAGGCACGGCCCGACACGGTGTAGCGGGCCCGTGCCGACACGGCCCGAGGCGGCGTGTCGTGCCCGGGCCGCCGCCCCAAGCCCGTGGCACGGTGGCCGGCACGACCGGAAAAAACAGCACGACAAAGGGTGGCCCGGCCCAATCCTTCCCTAACCTAAATTCATTCACCCCATGAGCCCAACCGAGCCCGCACTCTCCACCGATGGCCGCCGCACGCCCGCTCTCCACTCCCGGCTTTCGGTGCTCGTGGCCTCCATCCTCCGCCTCTCTCGCGGTGCTCCGCCTCCGTCCTCTCGCCTCCCCTCGCGACGCGCCTGGCCTCTCCACCGGCAGCCACCGCCGCCGCCCCTACTCCACCGGGCGGTGGCGGGCCCCGCTCCATCAACGACAACCTCCATCCACTCGGCGGCATCCTCTCTACACCGCGGTTGAGCTCGCCGGTGGAGCTCGGCCGGTGGCGACGTGGCACCTCTCGTTCCTTCTCTCAGGCGCCACCGGGTGGAGCTCATCGGTGGTCGCGTGGCACACCGGGCCCGGCGACACGCCCGTGCCGGGCAGCCCGTCGGCCCATGGGTCGTGCCTTAGGCCGGCGCGGCTCGGCTCGGTGGTGGCCCGGCCCGGCTAGCACGGTGGCCCGACGTGGCACGACACCGTGTCGTGGACGGCACGGGCACTGCCAGGCCGCGGGCGTGCGGCCCCGCCCAATGGCCATCTATAGCGTGCATCCGCATGTCCGGACGCTAGTCCGCCGGGTTTAGTATACAAAACTTCATTGTGGGGGTCTTCCTATGGTCGTTTGCGGTAAAAAAAAAACATCTAATTTACTCCCTCAGGGATGGTATTAGAAGTTGTTTAGGACAGCGATACGGTCTCCAAAACACAACTTTGACCTCTTATTATTAAAAAAAAAAAATATTTATGGATATGTGATATATGTATACTTTTATCAAAGTTTTTTAAGACAAATCTACTCATATAATTTTTACATTTACAAACTCAACAACTTAAAAGTTATTGATGATTTATATTTCCGATGTTTGACCCAAACCTTGTCCAAAACGACTTCTAATACCAACCCGAAGAAAGTATTCTCTACAACATAAAAAGAACGAAACTAAGACTTCTTTTTGGTACGACATTGGTTTTGGTACTTCCATTTGCCTCCTCATGCGACCCACGACCTTCCCTCTCTCCATCGTGCATGCGGATGCAAAGAAAAGGAAACTCTTGACAAGACGTGCATTAATTCTTTCCTTTTCTATGACATGCCTCCCACCTTATGTCGATCCACCCCACTCTGGGCATGATTTATCGAAAAACCGAAACCGAACCGAGATTTACCGAAAACCGAACCGAAAAAAACCGAAACCGAAAAGTTCGGTTCCTGTTCGGTTCCTGTTTCTCGGGAACCGAATTTACCGAGGTACATTCGGTTCTTTACCTCGGTTTACCGAATTTACCGAATTTACCGAACTATGCTGATTATGAGTGTTGTTATATTATTGATTGTATTATTGTAGATTATTATATTATATATTTGTGGTATTCTACTCTTATAGTATTGTGGACCTTTATATATATGAATTTTACACTATAATTCTCCATGAAATCATGTTTAAATTATGTCAAAATTGGATTTTGAACTTGCAAAAACATGTCTATGTGATCAATTCGGTATTTTCGGTAAATACCGAACCGAACCGAAAGTACGAGAAAACCGAATTTCCTCGGTACCGATTTTTTGAAGGAACCGACGGGTACCCGATTTCCAAGAACCGAATTTACCGAAGAACCGAAGTACCGAATCGAACGGTTCGGTAAAACCGAATGCCCAGGGTGAGATCCACCTTGCCGCAAGAGACGGAAGGAATTGATTTTCACATGGCAAGTAAATTGCATGCATGACAGAGAAGTAAATTGCATCCAGCGTAATAGATGAAAGAATTAATTCACACAACAATAAATGGAAGGATCACGCCACCAGCTACACTACCACTCAATTGCATCTCTACTACAACATAAAAAGAACAAAAGAGGAGATTTTTTTTTTTTTTTTTGGCGACATTCGCTTTAAGTCTGTTCAACCGCCACACCATGTGAACCCGAAGGGAGAAAAGAAAACGAATCATCCATATAACCAAATAAAGGAAGGAATTAACCATGTAATAAAAAAAAAGAATTAACCATACAATAAAGGAAGGGAAAGGAAACGAATTGTCCATGCTACCTCATAAAGGAAGGATTAACCACGCAGTAAGGGAAAGAATTAACCACACAATAAAGGAAGGAATTAACCATGCACGTTGGTTGTTGCGATAAAAAATACTCCTGCTCTTCTACCCGTAAATAGAAGGATAAAATCTAGGAGCAAAAGAAAAAAAAAATCCCACAATTTAGAAGGTGCGATCAATCACGTCCACCACACCCGCACACAAATTTGGACGGTGCGATCCTCACCACCCATGAGAATTTGGAAGGTGTGATCAATCACGCCCTCCCTATGCCCATGTGAATTTGAAGGTGCGATTAATCATGTCCTCCCAACTCGCACGTAAATTTGGAAGGTGAGATCCTCTCCACCCATGCGAATTTGGAAGGAGTAATAAATCACGCCCTTCCCACGTCCATGCGAATTTGGAAGGTGTGATCAATCACACCCTCCCCCCACCCGCACGCAAATTTGGAAGGTGCGATCCTCTCCACCCATGTGAACTTGGAAGGTGCGATCAATCACGCCCTCCTCATGCCCATGTAAATTTGGAAGGTGCTATCAATCACGGCCTCCCTACCCGTGCGCAAATTTGAAAGGTGCGGTCTCTCCGGCCTCTCCACCGCACGCAAATTTGGAAGGTGCAGATCCCTCCGCCTACCCACCCGCACCAATGGTCAAGTATGCATACACAGGTCCTTGATAATATTTCTTAGACAAATTAAGAAGAAGCACATAAAATTGAGTTTAAAAACCGGCGATATCCATGATTGATTGGGTTACTTTCACAAAACTTATTTAGATTAAATGTCACTTTAATATCATTGTTTAATTTTATAGTATTGTTATCTTATCATGCGTTCCATATTTTTATATAAAATTTAGTTACCCCGTAGCAACGCACGGGTGTTTAACTAGTTAACTTAAATTAGAACAACTCTAAAAATGTATTCAATCAAAAGAGTGAAAATAATATAGAAAATTACAAAAAGCAATCGAAGATGGCGCTAGCAATCGAAAGCATTCCATGCCAACTTGGCAACTTCCATCTTATATTATACTGCTCTTGTATAATAAGTCACAAATAAGACCATTAACACTACAGGAAACCGGTGCTTCGCCGGCGGTGGCGGCGGTCGGCGAAGGCCGTAAAAACGATCGGCGAGGCTTCGCCGACCGTTTTGTTTCGTCGAAAGCCCCTGTCGGGGAATTTTTGGTCGGCATAAGAGATTCGCCGACCACCGAAAATACCACCTCTCGGCGTAGCCTTCGCCGACCACCAAAAACGACGGGTCGGCGAAGAAAAGTAGCCGTTAACGGAGCACCAAATTCGACGTCCGTTACGCCCTCTTTGCCGGCCATTGTGGGGCGGTTTTTTTTTTTTTTTTTTTTTGCCGACCGTCCGCCTGGGGGCTGTCGGCAAAGGTTTATTTTTTTATTTTTTAAAAACGTCGCCGACCAACGTCCATGTAGGTGCTCGACAAATCTGTTTTTTTTAAAAAGCCGCCGACCGCCTACCATCTTGATGCTCGGCGAAGGAGTTACCATTCGCCGACCGTCGGCGAAGGCTGGGAATGTGTGGCCGCGGCGGGCTTTTTCCCGGCTTTGCCGACCGCATTGCGCAGGGCGGTCGGCAAAGCCTCCTTCGCCGACCGCAATTGCTCGGGCGGTCGGCGAAGCCCTGAAAAATGTTATTTTTGTTTTGTTTTCGCTTTCCCCCTTGACAAACAAACACATGCATAATATATATCTCATCCATTCAATCACGTAACATATATATATCGCATTGCACACATCCGCCACATGAAACACAACGATATATCACATAAAACAAGTTGCACAAGTCTACATCGAGTCTCACAAGTCCAACATCATGTCCACAAGTCCAACATCAAGTTCACAAGAGAAACAAGTCCACAAATGATCCGGACAAGTCGCGGGGAGTCTCACAAGCTCATGCACCGGTGGCAAGGGTGGGAAAGGTGGAACTTGATGGTTCGGGACGGGAAGTGTTGCTCATCACCGGAGCACCTGGCACGGCGGATGATTCGACCCCGCCGATCCCGGAGTGGAAGCCTTGCGCAAAGAAGACAATGTTGCGGGTGTTAGACATGATTATTTGAAACGAAAAATCGAAACTCTTTGCTATCATACTCACGGGAGTACCCGTAAGCGGCCCGAGTCCGCGTACGTGGAACAGCCGGACCTAGGAGCCCGGTGGCGGACTATATCCACTGTCGTGGCAAGGAACCTAGTAAGTTCCTCGAACTTGGCCGCCATTGTCGCCTTTGGGCCTCCACCTCCGACGGCGCCTCCTTTCCCCGCTAGTTCTGCTGGGCCTCCACCTCAAGGGCACCGAAACGGCCCCCGTGCCACGCTTGCTCGGGCCGTATCGGCGTGTCGTGTCCGCCCTCCGTGCTCGGACGTCGGAGAGTCTCAAGCGGGAGATTTGCCGATGATCTTGTCGGCGGCCCAACCTCCCGTGCTTTTTGCCTCCAAAAGTGGCCATGACGATATCAGATCAATGTCATGGGCGCCCGGATCGTAGTCCTTCCCATATTTCGCCGAGTCGCCGCCCCTGTACTCAACGATCCGTTGGCCCACACCGGAGTTGCCGTATACGCCCTCTGCCGGTCGTTGACGTCATAGGAAACGTCGAGGCGGCCCTCTTCTTGTGCGACATCGTAAGGCCCGCTAGCCGGTGCGAGTCTTGCACGGATGTGTCTTGCCTGTGAGAAACAAAGGAAGAGGATTAGTGACCTGGAACGACGATAAAATAAGATTGAGCTTAACAAAAGAAAAGTGCTTACCCATAATTCTTTGTACTCGCAGAAGGCTCGACCGCCTTGGTGGTGTGATGGACCTTGCATCACCAAACGTTTTTCCGGGCATCGTCGTGCACCTTTTGCCACTCCTCCGTGAACCACTTGTCCACGATCCGATCCCAAGCAATCCCCATGGCCGCGTAACCAAAGTCGGCTTCATCTACACGTCATGAAAAAATGTCGATTAGAAGATCACATTAACTATCTCAAAACAAGCACCGCGTAGTGTTGTTCATGTACCTCCAAGAACTGTTCGCGGGTCAACATCTTAGTCCTTGCATCCTCCTTTGATACTTTTCGACCCAAAGACCGTTGCATGGTAGTTTATGATGGCACGGTGCTTCGCGATCCCGAAAGCATATCGGTGACGCGTTTTTTGCGGGGCGTTCTCAAGCACCCTTGCGCCTAGCACCTCCCGGCCCTTCCTCGCATTTGAAGAAGTTCTCGCATACAAATACAATATCAAATTCATGGTTTCAAGAATGCGATGTATTGAGAAAAGGCTTTGTGCGCGAGGTCGAAGTTACCCAAAACTCCGTGAGCACCCGCTCCGCGCTTTGTGGGTGTACTCCGAAGTCTCTCCTTGGTAGTAGGTCGGCCGCCAGCGTACCGCCCCTCGTATGCCCGTGGTAATGCGTGACGGACGACGCGGGGTAGTGCCGCCAAGACAAAGAACCCGATGATGCCGGCGGGCTTTGCGTGATTCACCGCCCGACACAACGATCCAGCTCCCGCATAATGAAGACACGATATTAGTTTCACTCAAAGTAGGCATAATGAAGACATGAAGTAGGCATAATGAAGACAATGATGTACGCATCTAAATCTACTTACCTTGTCCCTTGGGGGCGAATCACGGTGGCGGTTGTGATGGAGCGGAGCCTCGTGGAGTCGTGAGGGGCCTCGCAAGTAGACCTTCGCAGCCCTTCTTTGCCGCCGAGTCCGAACCCCCCACAGGCGCGGCATCGACGGGCTGTCACGAAAAAGAAGACGAGGTTCAATTAGAAATTTCGACGTAACCTCCCCTACACGCCGAGGTTTTCAATACCGCAAAGAAAACAACGGCCACGATGGCCGACCAACACATATGCATACACATCGAACTCAATTCTTCATTGTCGGCACACATTCATATACAACGGCGGTCGCGGCGGCAGACGAATGCTCACCTAGCTAGGGCGGTGGGACGAATGGGCGGCACGACGACGGACCACGAAAGCACGGACACGAGCGGGCGGCACGAGGGCGGCGTCGACCTTCTCCTCCTCCTCCTCCTCCTCCTCTTCCTCCTCTTCCTCCTCTTCCCTCCTCCTCCTCCTCCTCCTCCTCCTCCTCTTCTTCTCTAGCGGTGATAGGGCCGGCCCCCCTTCTCCTCTCCTCTTCCCTCCTCCTCCTTCTCCTCTTCCCTCCTCCTCCTCCTTCCCCCTTCTTCTTCCGCGAGAGTCTTCTCTCTAGCAAGGATAGGATCCGGCCCCCTTCTCCTCTCCTCTTCCCTCCCATTCCTCTTCTTCTCTCACCGGCAGATGGGGGCGCATGGCGGGAGCTTCAGGGCGGGAGCGGCGGGCGGCCGCGGCCCCGGCCAGCCCGCGCCCGTGGGCGAGCGCCCGGGCCGGCGCGGCGCGGGCGCGGGCCCGGGACCGGGCGTCGGGGCGGGCGGCGGGGCGGGCGGGCCCGCCGAGGCCGGGCGCGGCCGGCGGGCGCGGCCGGGCGGCCGGGCGACGGAGGCGGCGCGGCGCGGGCGTCCGTCTCGCGTGTGTGTGTGTGTGCGGCGTGTGTCTCGTGGGCGTGTGTCCGTGGAGTGTGTGAGCCGAGAGGAGCAGAGCCGAGTTTGTGTTTTCTTTTTTTTTACCGGCCGACAGCTAGATCACGGGCGGTCGGGCAAAGATTTCTACCCCGATCCGGGGGCGGCAAAGAATTTTTTAAAAAAACAAAAACGACAAGGCGGGGCGCGCTGGAACGTGGCTTTGCCGACCACCCGGCGGTCGGCAAGGTTGAAATTTTTTTTTTAAAAACACGACACAGCGGGGTAGCGGGACAAGGCTTTGCCGACCGCCCACGAGGCCTGGCGGTCGGCGAAGAAGACTTCGTAGAGAGGGCAACTTTTGCTCTCGGCAAAAATTTTTTTTTTTTGGATTTTTCACTTCAAATTTTTTCTGTAGCTTAGATAGAGTGTTTATATGTATGTGACAAAAAATGGGACATTTTCCGTACATTTTACTATTTTTTAATGCTTTCCTTCTTTTACTTGAATATTTTTTCACAACTAAAATTTGAACTGCAGGTCCTTAGAAAAATGGAATTATGTGATTGGAAAAATGATATTCTTGTTTGTTAGTATATTTTGAGCCCTCATCTATGGACACGTGAGAAAATCCAAAGATCTTGTGCGCGAGACATTTCGATTCCCGTGCGCGCGAATCATTTTAAAATTCTAAAAAAAGAAAACGAAGTTGGAAATTCATGAAATTTGACGAGTCATCGTTATATTGCATGTTTAAACTGTGGAAAAAATTTGAAAAGGTTTCATGCAAGTTTGCATACCGGACTGCTGAAACCTGGACATCTCAACTTGAGTTTCTGTTATCACATGCTGGAGATGTCTTGGTAACTGTCATCCGAGATGCAACCGTCCACGAAATCGACTCAAACTTTTTTCATAGCGTACACATGCGATATAAGGACAACTCGTCAAGTTTCATGATTTTTCAACTCCGTTTGAATTTTATAGAATTTTAAAACAATCGACCCAAGCAAGTGAGTCGACGCGTGTTTCGCGCACAAGATATTTGAATTTCGGTGTCTCACCATGGATGAGGACTCAATATAGACTCACAAGCATGTTTATCATTTTTGAATCATTTAGATCCATTATTCGAATCACTTGCGTTCAAATTTTAGTTTTCGAAAGAAATTCAATTATAACATGAAAACTCATAAAATATAGTAAAAAGTTTTAAAAAAATTCAAACTTGAACAATGAACTCCATGTACTGTAGCTAAGGCACAGAGAAAAAGTTGTGATGGAAAATTCAAAAAAAAAATTTAAACTTCGCCGAGGGTTGGAAAAGGTGCTCGGTAAAGGCAATCTTTGCCGAGCACCGATTGACCAGCTGCTCGGCAAAGACCATCTTTGCCGACCGCCATCTGTAGGGTGCTCGGCGAAGTCCCGACGCCGGTATTTTTTTCCCGACACGTGGCGACACGGGCATTGCTTTTTATAATTTTTTAAAAAACTTCCGCCGACCACCGGACGGTGGGCGGTCGGGCGAAGATGTTGAACTTTGCCGACGACCGGACGGTGGGCGGTCGGCTTAAAATGTGCGCGACAGTTAACCGTTACGTTGGTGTCGGAAATGCCGACGGGTTTTCTTCGCCGACCGCTTGGCGGTCGGCAAAGAGGGTGCTTTGCCAAAGCGCTACTCTTTGCCGAGAACTTGGCGGTCGGCGAAGACCTCTTCGCCGACCGTGCCTCTTTGCCAAACGCGGTTGTCGGCGAAGAAATCTTCGCCGACCGCCAACTTTTCAGGTGGTCGGCGAAACGCAGTCCCGTCGGCGAAGATCCTGTTTCCTGTAGTGTAAGACGATATGCTAGGCAAGAACTCTAGAAATAATAAAGGAATGCATACATAATTCAGAAGATATGAGAGATGTGCTTAGGCACGACTCTAGACTTGTGCCCAAACATTAAGAATTTATGTTCACCACCGCCGCCGCTGATATCACCGAGCACTTGCGGAATTACCTCCACTCCTGTGAACACGACAAAAGCAGTGGGCTTCGGAGGTCCGGCGGGTTGGAAGAGATCATAGTCGGGACTCATTTTTTTTTTCTCGAGCCGTTCATTTTTTTTATAGTGGGGGTTCATGAACCTTGCAATGCAGAACTTTCTGGAGCCAAGATAAACAAGCTTGCTTTTGGAGTAAGTGTAAAAAGAAGGCCCGTCGTTATTGCTGTGGATGGGCATCTGATCAAGCTCCTGCCAAGTGCCCACTACCTGCCGCTCCGGCTCCGAGTCCAAGGTGGAGAGATCAGCGGCAACCAATTCATCCGTGGCATCCTGAGGAATCCCACAATCATTCTTACAGATGCCATTGCCAAACCAGAGGTTGAGCTCGGGTGCATACTCAGCCTTGCCCTTGAATGGCAGCAACCAGTCGCCGACTTTACTCCATGTGTGGCTCACGGTGTCCAAGCAGTATGTGCCGGCTCCAACCGCAGATACGCAGACATGGGAGCCACCGCCGAGGACGGCGTAGGAGGTGAACTTGGGTCTGTCCTTCCTGTATTTGGGCACACGGAGGTATGGATATGGCGGGAAGTGCTGGTGGTGCCAGGATTTGGTAGAGGAGGTCAGGCTACTCGTCCGGTACACCAATGCATCGAACTGAGGGCTTTGCGGCCTCGGGTCTCTTGACGACTCGTGTAGGGGATACTCCGGTAACATGAAGAGAGTGCCGTCGGGATCAGGATTGCCGTGCGAGTCGGCGCTGGGGACGAAGACGTAGGCGGACCTGCTCCTGGGGGGACGAACGTGGGCATCGTCACCACCTGGCGCGTGTCCGCGTCGAAGAGCAAGGAGCGCCCGCCCGCGTCCATGCACAACACCTTGCGACCTCCAATCGGCACACAGTGGGAGCTCCAGGGCCAGACGGCGCTTCCAGGCTTGCCTACAGGTTCCGATCTGGTAGGTTTGAAGCTGAAGCTCGGGCTGGGAATCACAGTTCTTGTCATTGTTTCTGAGCCCAACGCCGCCGACGGCAATCCCGCCGTCAGGTCTGGATGGAAGAGCTGGAGGCGCCTGAGATCCATACAGCGCAGCGACCAGGTAGTGATCGAATTGTCATAAACGATCAGATTCAGAAACTGTCGCGAGAGGCCCATCGTCGTTGATTCGGATCGATTGTCCCCTCGATCTCCTCTTTCCTTCCTTTCCTTGTGAACTCCGATCTGCTGGCAAGGGCAACAACAAGGCCGGATGCAGTCAGACGGATGCTATTACGGCGTAATAAAAATAAAAAAAACTACGAAATGTATAAAGAGCGAGACTTAATTTCGAAGAAAATGGAGAAAACGCATTAGCTTTCGATCAAACTATTATGCTGCGGACCAACTTGTACACGCATCATCGTCGCCCCACGCTGCAAGCAGATCAAAGTCGCGCGAACGACTAGCTAGTTCGTCTACAGCAGTATGAAGCCATGTTCACCTGTACGAAACGAAGGAGACAAAGGGGAGGAGTGTAGTACAGGCCAAGATCGGCTCTCCGCGCTCGCCCCCGTCGACGCCGCCGCCGCCGCCGCCGAAACTGGCTTTGGACTTTGGAGAGGACGATCCAGAAACTGGGGCTCCGTCAGTCCAAGGGTTATTATTTATGGGAATAATAAATGGGCCTGGTTAATTAGGCTTGCGACTGATCGACTGGCCATCAGCCCATCACTGCGCCAGAATTGAAGTCCATGCCCAGTAGTTTGGGGTGGAGGTGCACGCAGTTAGCCTAGAGCGAGGTAGGGAGGCATGTGAAATTGTACATGGTGCAATACATTTCTGCACGCCCTCGAAAAAAGATGCAATACATTTCTGCATGAAAATGCATCGAGTTACTGTATTACACAAGGAAAGGCCGGTGTGTTTCCGAAAAACGTGTCTAGGTTGGGCTTGGCGGGGCTTACAAGCTCGAAGTCCCTGGTGCATTGGCGGAGCCAAGAATTTAGGGCTGGGTATGCCAAAGAACTGAACCTGTGATGTATAGTATATAGTGGGTATGCCAAAGAACTGAGCTTGAGCAACAGAATTCTTGTCACTTGGGCCTTGACCAGGTTGGTCTACTCGTTGCTACTACAGTCACTTCGTTTGTGGGCTATTGGTCTATTAGAGAATTGAATATACATGTATAGTATACAGTGGAGTATACATGTATTTATTTTTTACCAGAATCTTGGGTAGGAATACCTAGGAATACACCTAGCTCCGCCAGTGCCCTGGTGTAGCATGTTTGGGATCATGGCCGGTGTCCCTCCGACTCAAGTCCACCGGACATTCTAGGCTTTAGGTTTAACTTAATGTGAACAACTAGTCTGATACATGAGTTACTCCAATTTATATGTTGTGCTATTTCCTGTGGTGGAGGGAGGGGTCTGGCACCAACACCCCCAAGGTTGTACTAATCCCTCTATACGACACGGTCTTCAAAAACAAAACTTTGACCTCTTGTTATTATAAAAATATTTATGAAAATATGATATATGTATACTTTTATCAAAGTATTTTTTTTAAGACAAATCTATTCATATAATTTTTATATTTACAAATTGAACAACTTAAAAGTTATTGATGATTTATATTCTCAATGTTTGACCAAAACCTTGTCCAAAAACGACTTTTAATACCAAACCGAGGGAGCACTTTCTCTATTTCACCTAATGTTGTACAGTTGTACTAATCCCCTATATTATAATTTCACTGTTTCAAATTGTAAGTCGCTTTGAATTTTTGGTTGATCCATTTTGCTATGTACATAATGGATGAACTAAAAAGGTTAAAGCGACTTAAATTTTGGAACAGAGAGTATAAATAACATATGTCTTCACTGTTGTTTTGTAGCAAAATAGAGATGAACCAAAACAATTAGAGCGACTTACAATTTGATGAAACGGAGGAAGTATAAATTAACATGTCTTCGGTGCTGTGTTTGTCCTTTCTAATTCAGTCCAAACGTCAATTATACTCGAACCGTTTACGAGCAGCGCTTTCGGCCTCAAAAGAATCACAGTGGCCAACTCCAAGCGATGGACGGAGAATCGAAAGACGAGAGAGGAGGAGGAGGCGTAAGTGAGGAGTGTCGTGCGGTTCTGTCTCCAAATGGGCTTGGCCTCTCTCCGGATGGGCCACAATAGCATGCAAATGCAGCAGATGGGCTTGTTGCGGGTGCGTGCGCCAGGGCTGGTTCCGCTCCCTACTTGTGAAGTTTTGACCCACTCAAAAAAGTAAAACTTGTGAGGTTGTGATTCCACTAAATAACAATTTCATGATGCTTTACATGGTGAAATGTGACACATTCTCACTTCTGTTTATTTATTCTGATTTATAATTTTTTGGTGATTTGAAGTATTTAACATATATACTCGTTTGATAAAATATCATAGGGGGTAACAAAAGGAAGTATAACAAAAAAAAATGTTCTCCTGAATTGAAGAGATTGATCAAATGAAACTCACACAAAGGATCGGTTATGACTTGAGATTAGGAATGCCTATATAGAAGAAAGCCTAGAAAAAGTATATAAGACTGAAGAGGTGTATTGACAACAAAGGGTAGTTGAAAAGTGGATGGTGAAATGGGATTCTAATACCAATTTTGTCCACTTGCGAGAAAAATGGCAAGCATGGAAGGAAAACAATTTTGACCCTAGAAGATAGGGTGTGGAGAAAATGACCTTGTACAAATCCAAAGAATAATTTATGACTAATACAAGCACCTTTTCGGATCTTAGAACAAATCCTAGAATGAAAGTGTAAAACTATCAGAGGGACATAACTTCATTTTGAGACTTCATTTCACCGGGTACGAGGCCAAAAAGTTCATTTTTTACATGGAGAGCAATGAACTTCATTTTGAGACTTTCACTGAGTATAAGGTCAAAAGAGTCATTTTTACATGGAGAGCAATGATGAGCGAGTTTTATTTGGGAAATTTAGATATAGTTAGAATGATTGAGGTCATTACTCTAGTGCCAAAAGTGAAAGGGCAAACAACATTAAGCAAACAATATATTTTGTATCCTTCATCCAAGCTTGAAGATTTTGACCAAGCTCAACTACATGCCAGAATCAACGCTTATCATCCAGTCATTCAACAATGTTTGAAGCAGTTCGAAGAACATATGCATTCCTAAAGACTATTGAGGGGGGGAGGGGGGCTAGGGATCCTTGACACCGGGAATATAAACACGCCTCTTTTGTCAAAGTGGATCTAGAGACCATAAACAAAGGGAAAAGAGGATTTGATCTATTCTATCTTAAAAGAAAAGGTATCTTACACACAAACCGCCCAGTTTAGCTGCAAGACTCAATTTCGGTATGGGTTGAAAAAGTTCAACATGATTTCAAACAGGGAACAACCTTCAAAGCCAATGATGGCAAGAATAGTTTTTCTGGGAATATGTGTTGTTGATAGAGGTATTGCTTACCAAAGCTTATCTTTCGTGATCCAACAGAAATATTATCTTCTGGGGGAAGATGTGTGGCTCTAAGAGGTACCACTGAAGCTAATGTTCCGTGAGCCACCACAAATTTTATCTTCTGGGAAGATGTGTGGCTCAGAGAGGTACCACTGAAGCTTATCTTCTCAAAGCCATATAACATTTTGGGGGCACATGTGATAGTGGTTGAATGTTGGGGTCGAAAGAAATGGAATGTTGACTCTAAGAGAGCCTTTTGATAAAGGGAAACGAATAAGTGGCAAGAACTATTACTCATGTTATACCAGAGGTGCAACTAAATGATCATCAAGATGAGATAAGATGACTCCTATAAAAATCAATCAAATGTTCATTGAGATTTTTGTATATGATGCTAAAAACTCAGAGGAGTTATGAGTAAGAGGATAAATAAGCTTTAAAAAATGCCTCCAAAAGTGAATGTTTTTATTTGGTTACACTTGAACAACAAAATTCAAAAAGGTGTGGTTCCAAAGTAAAAAAAAATATGGAAGTGTAACATTAGTTCCTAACTTTGTGAAGTCCTATAATTAGTTGGTCAAGGCTTATTGAATGTAAAATGGCTAGTTTTGAGCTTTTGTGATGAGAAAAGGTCCCTCCACAACGAATGAGCTTTTGAGGGACTAACTGCCTTTTAAATTCAACAAACTATGATATCAACCTTTTTTTTGCTTTCATTGTTATTGTTGCATGGAGTTGTGGAATATTAGAAACAAAATGTCTATTTAAAAGGTACTATGAAAAGAGATCCAATTAAAATGTTGTACAAATTAAAGTTTCTACCCTAAAGTCGAAATAAGGTGCAATAAGAAGCCGAACTATAGTGCAACAAAGCGCAACATAGATAGTTTTGTATGGTAGGAGGCTAGAGTCCTCCTAGTACATGTAAACGTGCAATACGACCACGTTCCTTGTTCTGGGAACATTGTTTCGTCAAAATTCATGTTCCTAATTCAGAAGTATTTATTGTTCTACTTGGTTGGTCATAAAAAAATTGCCATACCAAAGATTTGGCAAGAAAAAATTCCAAAACTAAGGCCAAAATATTTACCATAAATTTAGCAACCTAATTGTGAGATATTGAAAAATTTTGGTAGTCAATCAAGTAGCTGTCAAATTTTGATAATCAGGCGTTACATTCCCCCGTTAAGTACCGCTTGAAGTTCCTGCTCCTTTTCAAGATCTGCTAAGGGTAATCTCCAGTTGTTGCTTTCCTCGCATGGGCATTCTGCAGTAGTCATTTTGAAGCTGTAACCCCATTTTTTTTTTGAGAATGACACAGTACAACGCAGACACTCACAACACGCACGCATACTCACCCCTATGAACACACGCACGCAAACCCTACCCCTATGAGCACCTCCCTCAAACCTTTATGCTTTGCTTTTTATAAAAGCCGAGAAAACCACTCTCTAAAAAAAAACGTCGATGAGTTATGGCTTGTAGAGTAAAACAGGCCGAGCCCATGACCTCTAACTCAGAAACTTTAAAGCTATGAGGCGCGCAACCCAGATATCTTTGTAAAGAATCATGAGGCCCATCTGAGCATATGAGGCGCACAACCAACAAAGAAGAGAAGGCCGAGCAGCCATCATCAGCCCAAATCAACCCATAACTGCTGGTCTGCTGCTTAAGGAAAATTTCACTGAGCTAGAGTAGTATCATGTTCAAAGTAATAACTCAGGTTTGGTTCAAATTTGAACTAATTCCTCGATAGTTTGAATTGAACCCACAATAGGATAGCAAAGCTCTGCCTTGGCCACATTATTATGTGTTCGAGATCCTTGATAAAACGACTGCCGATCACTTTGGTGAAGCACGAGTTCCAGTTCGGCTTTAACAGTTAAATAATACTCCCTCCGTCCCACTGAGTTTGTCACCCCGGATTCCGCGCCATCTTATTCGATGCTTCGTCTTATTCAAATTTTTTGCACAAATATAATTTATTTTGTTACAACTTATTTTATCAATAAAGATACTTGAATATTGATTAATTTATTTTATGATTTACATAAGTATTTTGAATAAGACGAATGGTCAAACATAAAGTTCAAAAGTCAAAAACGATTTAACTCCATGCGACGGAGGGAGTACTCGGTAGGTCAAAGCTCACTCACACGACCTACTGTACACCACCCAAGCCTCTTGCGTCTAGGATGCTGGCAAAAGCAAGCTGCAAAGAACACCTCTGCAGCCAGGCAGGCACCCAGCAGCAGGGCGGGCCAGCTATCCATGCCTGACCCATGGTCCATGATCCACTGGACAGTGGACAAGGACAATCTAATCTGTGCGTGCAAGGCTGACCGGAACAGGCGGCCGGCGGGCGCGGCCCACCCGGCCTCGGGGAATGCGAAAGGCAAAAGCGACGAGCTCTGCTCGGCCGGCCGTGTCCGTGTGTGTAGTATCAGCAAAAGTCGCCGCCCTCCGGAGTCCGGACACCGCCGCCGCTGCTCCTTCTCCTTCCGTCCTTTCACACTCAACCGGCAAGAGAGCTTTGCTAGCTTCCGCTAGGTCGTCATGCATCCACGACAATGGCAGCAGCAGCAGCAGCAGCCAGGGAGAGGGAGCAGCATCGCTCTCGTTCCGTCGCCGCGCGACACCGGCCGGCAGCAGCGACCCGTCCAATCCACTCACCTACAGCTGGTGGAAGCCCGGCCGCCGTACTCGCCTCACTCGACGATGTCGCGCCGAGCGAGCTTTCTCGCCAGGGCTCTCGTACGACGCTGCTCGCCTTGCCGGTGACAAGGGTGTGGTGTGGTGTGGTGTGATACACGCAACGAAAGCTAGAAGCTCTACTCCTCCTACCTGCTGCTGCTGTGGTCTGTGCGTGGAGAAACTACTAAAGCGCTTTTTCTAGCCAGTGCTTGTGTAATGTGTTCTTGTAGTAGACGCTATGATTACGGTTTCTCTGTACATGACAAAACTACATAATTATAGTTAGCGTAAATGACAAAAGTGTAGTCTACTGGTCTCTGGTCTGGGGTTCGCTCCTAATTATGCAGTGGAAACCTCACTAACTTTATCAAAGGCACTAGGTGTATTAGAGACTAGCTAGAGTGTGTGTTCGTCAGGCCGGAGAGTAAAGTTTGAAAGATACGTACGTACTACATACATATATACAAAAAATGCGCGTGGTTAGGGTTATAATTGCGCTCACTCGGCCGGCCTCAAAGGCTTAACCGTGCATGTGTGCGCATGAGCATGTCTGTTTCAGCAACCATGCATGCTGTTGGCTCATGGATGCAGACACCTACCTACTGCTCCCGGGTGTGTATACACTGTACTGCATCGCTAGCTTCAGTGTGCTTCACCTCTCAAAAGGCGCATGTTTTTGCGTTGTTGTTCGTATTAGACGGGAGGTAGCTGGATCAGTGCTTGGAGCTGTTCCGAGAGAGTGATGTGTGATGAGTGAGCCCAGTTGGGGATGCATGTTTGCAGAGCAGCACGGGGCTAATAAGGCTGTATCACTCTGAACTCCTCCCTCTCTTTACCTGTATCCAAGGCAAACACAAACACCTTAGCAGCACTTGTTCAGCTGTTTAGCGCCTCAGCAGCTTGCTTTAGTTTGTTTGGCTAGCTTTTGCAAGTACCTAGGAGAGGAGAAGCCGGATCCCGTCCTTGTCTCACGTGTGACGCCAGCTAGGCATCGCGTGCGCCCATCTCGGCACAAACATAAACTACATTACATGGCGGCATATAGCTAGCTCAAGATCTAGCTGCACGTACTGCACGCTCAAGCATTTCCTAGTCTCTAATACCCAGAACAGAATGAAAATTGTTTGGGACAATACAACACATGCTGTCGGCAGCTTTGTTTCATACTCTTCCGTTTTTAATTGTACTACCGTTTAAAACTGTCGGTAGTTTTAGGCTTTTAACTTTGGTTCAAATTTAATTTATACAAATTTGATTAGTTTATAAAAATATATTAACTTTTACGGTATTCAATGAGATTAATTTGATGTTATAGATGTTGATGAATTTATCTATAAACTTGATCAAAACTAAAAGGAAATGAACTTAACAACATTCATTACTGTTAACCATGACCTTGATATGAATTTAAACACAAAGCTTACCATTAAGTCACGTAGCTCTATTTTTGCATACAAGTACACAAATCATATGGTTAACCATAGGCTAAGTGGACTTGAGCTAATAGTTCGAATAATAACAAATATACAATACAATTAAATGGATATTTAAACTCTAACCTTCCATTCGTGTAAAATTTCCATTTCAAAATATAGTATATCTAATCTAGGGTATGTGAGCCTAGGAGGCACCGGCGGCAAGCAGGCCTCCTAAACCCCTTATTGTTCAGGTAACACTAAGGGGTGTTTGGTTGCCGCCACCTATTCTCGGCCACACTACTTTTGGCTGTTGTTTGTTTGGTACATACGCTTAGACACTCACACGTTACTTTTGTGTGTTGATTTTTACCAAACTGTGGCGGCCATTCACCTCGCCACGGGTCTAGAGGCGACACAGTTGGCGTGTGGTGACTGCACACCAAACAGCCCCTAAACCTTGCTTCTTTGCAGAGAACACTTACGGTCGATGCTGCATTGCATCGCACGCCCTTTGGCCCTTCCCTTATCCCGGTTGCCACTATATTTTCGTTTATTTCATTTTATTTGGATCGGAGAGGGTGTCGTCGCCGTTGCCGTGGCGGCCAGACAGGATACGGACAATAAAGAGAAGGTCGTCTCGTGCAGTCACGTCGACCATGTCTTTAGTGTCGCTTTGGCACGGCCAACGCCGACGCCGAGGCACGGCCAACACAGTTACCTGTTGCTGTTGGTAGGCAGTAGTATCGTCTTCACAGAGCCGTAGTCTACGGTCGCTGGACGCCGGACGGCCGGGTGATGATCGATAGGAGTACTCCTAGGTGCTGGCAAATCTACGAGTCCGTCGAGCAGCTGTGCCTGTGCGGCGCATGCAGAGCCTGCCTGCTGATCGCTGCGAGCCAGCAAGCATTAGTGGCTTTTGTCAGTGATGCTGTGCCTGTGACGGTGCATGTCTCTCGCCGCGCAGTCAGGTTTCTGAGACCTGAATGCATGGGTCGAGTCAGGGGTCACCTCTTTATCTTTGGTCCGAGTTGATGCCTGCGCCTTGTTTAGACGGCAAATATTTGGAATCAAATGTCACATCGTATTAATTTTAGAAGACGTTTCGTTTGTTAGTGGTAGATATCATCCTACCATGGAGTAACTAGGCTCAAAAGAATCGTCTCGCAATGTACATCTAAACTGTGTAATTAGTTATTTTTTTACCTATATTTAATACTCCAAACATATGTCTTTTGATGTATTTAATGTGATGTGATGGAGAGAAAGTGGGAAAAAGGTTAGAAATTTTAGCCTTCTAAACAAGCCCCTGGTACTCGCTCCAACGTTTGTGTACGTGTACGGTCAGCAGCATCTTTCTTGGTTTCCCGGCAAGTTTTGGAACGATCCTGCTGGCTGTTGCATGCACATGACGCCTGCCTGATCATCATTTGCACGGGTTTCCAAGCCAAGATGTTGGGGAACGGGAGGAAGCTAGTGGCGCCGTAGGAGCAGTACTTGGTAGTTAGCGGTATGTAGGTTTAACAACTTCTTTATCTCACATGACAGTATGAATGACACCATTCATCCTTGTTTTTTGCAGAACCGATGGATGGAACCAAAGCATTGCATTGGTGTGACTGGTAGGAATATGGGGTGAGTTGAGTTGAGTAACTTGGTAAAGAGCCCAGCAGCGCTACAGAGCAACTGGTTTCGGTGTATACGTACGTAGTGTATACTAGAGTGAAAAAGGATCTTTGGACATGGTGTCAAACAAACACCGGAGGCGATTTGTAAGAAAAATGCTTCAGATTAGTGCCGTGTAAAGATCTTATTATTATGGTAAGAAATTAATGATACTGCTGCCAGTGGATTACTGCGGTGAGTGGCAGTACTCGATTGTACTGCTGCGGCAGCGCTCTGTGGCATGCAGGACAGGTGAGGTCTGTGTCCGTCCAAGCGTCGCATGATTATGGCGTTGAAAACTTTAGCCTGGACGGGCATCAGAATCTGAGACGTGCCGTCGTCTGACGCCTGCCCTCACTGACTCGCTGAGACGCGCGCTTGCTTGCTTCCGTCCGACGCACAGTCAAAGTGGCAGTCACACACGCGCAGGCCGCCGCAGCGGCATGGCGTTGGCCATTTGGCAGCGCCTCGCCGCCTCGAACCATACGAACGCATCGGATGCTGCCGGCCCACCCGGCCGGTGTCCTGCTCTGCTCGCAGCCGTAGGCAGGCGGCGGCGGCAGGCCTGAGCTTGAGTGCTTGACCGCCTCTCGCGTCGCAGTGCGCCGCATTGTAGTACGGAGTACCACAGAACGGACAGACCTGGTTCAGACACGCCAGCTCTTGTACTCCTATCATGATTCAGCAGGGTACCGAGCGAAGTGTCACCCTCTGTTGAAGTGTTGATCGCCACAACAAAGGACGGTTGAAGTGTTGATGGCCACAACAAAGGACAATTGAAGTGTTTATGGCCACAACAAAGGACAACTTGTGATGTTTGGTTGGTGACCACAAATAGCCACGCCACGCATGAGAGGATTTGCTCGCCACTCCCGCCACACATTCGCCGCAGTTTGCATGCACTAAACGATAGCCAGTGGGAGTAAAACGACACCGCAAAATTTTATGGCGGCCAAAGGTTATATGCAAACCAAACAACCGCCTATGTTCCTGTGAGGGCTAAACTTGTGTGGCGGATTGTGGCCTTCAACCAAACATCCCCGAAGTGTTGATCGCCACAACAAAGGACAGTAGTCCTTGTTGAGTTGTGGTTGTGTTGGTGTCGACGTGCTGTATGCATCGTGGTTCAGATATACTCCGTATATACTGAACCAGTACAGTAGTCGCTGTTATGTGTACGTGCGGTGTTGCAACCGGAACCGGGTATAGACGTACCACGTACAGTATACTATATACGAGTATAATACTATAGTAGAGTACTCCGTGCGTTGTTTACTCGGAGTATTTTTTTTTTTTTGAGAATTAACACAGTACAACGCAGACACTTATAACACGCACGCACACTCACCCCTATGAATACACGCACGCAAACCCTACCCCTATGAGCACCTCCGAAGGCGGGCGGCCGGCAGATCGGAGATTCTCGGTCACCGTGGGCGCCTCGTCGTCGGCCGGAACGTCGCTACCACTTAAAGCAAAAAACGCCGGAAAATCCCGGGAAAATTCTAAGAAAAGGTGCGAGCAAAGATTTGAACCCCCGGTGGGTAGCCCCATTTGGGCCGGCCCTACCATTGGACTACAAGCCAATTCGCGTTTACTCGGAGTATGTGGACTGTGGAGCGAACAAGGAGGCCGGCCGGCCCACCTCGTATTCGGTTGGGCAGGCCCCACCGGTCTGGTTACCCATCCATTTGACTTGCGCAAAAGCAAAAGCTCACTCATCCATCCATCCATGTCGAGACCGCATCTCCACACATGCATACCGCGCCCACACGAGGATATAGAAAGAAGAGATTCTCACTGCCGCTGCGGCGCTGCTGGTGCTGGAGGTGGCCGTGCCGTCGAGAGGCGCACGCAGGGCAAGACGAGACGTGCAGCAGCTAGCGGAGCCTAGTACGAGTAGGAGGAGTACTGCTTCTGTGCCCTGGCTCTTGTCGCTTGCATGCATTGCTGCTAGCTTACGACGGCCGGAGCCGGACGGAACGGGGGCCTTCAGGTCTCAGACGGTCAGGGCCGAACCCAAAGGCCAAGGCCCAAGGTACCCAACGGCCGGGCCGGGAGACCGGGGCCAAGGTCAGCCGCGGACCGACGGAGGGTTTCCCCCACTTCCCAAGGTAGGCGCCGGTGTTGGGTGGCCCGAGGGCGCATATGTGCCCGTGCACCGTAGGAGTACTCGTAGTAGAGTTCAGAGGACCCTCGCGTCGCTCGCGCCGGGTCCCTAGCTTCTCGCTCTCTAGTCTGCTACTCCTACTATACGGAGTACGTAGGAGTACTCTCACCTGCACTTCTGCCGTACCCGGCCGCGCCTTGCCCGCCTGCCGCCGCCGTCCGTGGCAGTCGGCCCGTGCCTGGTCCGTGGTGTACTCCGTACGCGAGCAGGAGCATGACGGACGTACGAGGTACGAGGGTGTGTAGGAGTACTGTACGTCTGATTCCGATTCGGCGTCCTGTCCAGTCCACGTCCAGTCCAGTCCAGTCAGTCCACCTCGATATCAGGCCCTCGACTGCCGCGTTTCCTCTCCGTTGCGGTTGTGCACCTTCGGGCCGCGGCCCTTGGATTGCGTCGTGGTCAAAGCGAGAGTAGAGCAGCATCGCGTTCCCGTTGCACCGGCACCCGTCTTCAAAACGTAACGCTGCATTCGTGTCAAGAAAAATGTTGTCAAAAAAGAAAAAAAAAACGTGCGCTGCAGGCCGCCGTGCTGTGCTCCCAAGTGTGCATCCCTGAGTCACAAAAGAACGCTTCTGTGGTACTTAGGGCCTGTATGGATCGTGGCCACAGTTGGCCTCGCCACGCTCGTGGCGGCCACGGTGGCTGTGGCGGCTGTTTGTTTGGTTGGCGCTGGCGGTGGCAAGTAATAATTGCTGCTATCGGTTGTCGGTTTTTCTCTATTTGTCGCTACGTTCTTTGTACTTTTTGTCTTTTTTTCTACCACACTCTTGTCCTTGCGCTGCCTGTATTAGTAATAACTAGAAATGTTCGCGGCGTTGCCGCGTATAGCCAGTCTATGTCCTATTGGCAGCGTTGATGAGCCTATTTTTCGAGGAAGATAGCCATCCTTGATTGCCAAGGAGGCAAATCTCAGATATAAACAAGTATCATTTGAGTTTCTATGGTAATTTAGCGGCTAAGGTTTAGTTCCATAAGAGCACCTCCAGTGTTGAGTAAAAAGCGAACCATGCGCGAGAAAAGCGAACCGTGAACGTTGTAGCCATCGAACCATGAATGTCAGAACGAAAAGCGAACCATGCAGAGAGTTCGAACCGAGCCGAATATAAAATTCTAAACATAGCACATGGCTGCCTTTTACTCCGTAGTATGTGGTTGCTTGACCAGGGGAACAGCAAAGAGGAAGATTTTTTTATTAAATGTGGGGTCCTCGGTACCGATGTGAGCGATGTCTACACTAGAGATAGCGAACCATACTTCCGATCGATCCAGTCCAGAACCTTATGGTCCGCTTCGACACTCGGAGGTGCCCTAACTAAAGAACATGGCATTGCATAAACATGAATATAAAATTGCCTTAAACAGATTGCATATGTATAGTTACGCTCCAGATATTATATATATAAAAGAATGACAGATTACAGTGGCATAAGAAATAATTTATGCAATGAGAATGGAAAAAATTATGCAATGAGATCGGTTGTTCGTGATGGTTCCTCAAAATACATGGTGAATTTTGGTTGGAATAAGTAGTACTAAAATTGGAGCAATATAATTTGACATGGCAGCACAACACTCATAGCATAGTCGGGGGATTAGGCTCTTTTTTTGTTTTACGTGCAGGTGCATTATAGTGTCTACCTATTCGCTTGCTGTTACACAAGAGGTCAATAGTACAAGCTAATAAGAGCATGCACATTGGTACTAATCTATGCAGAAACTTGCAAAAAATTATAGGAAATTTAATATTAGATCCAAATATTAGAGAATTAGTTTCTTGCATCAGGCAAATGGGATTCAGTGGGAGTGAACTGTTTTGTCTTCTCAACATTGCAGCAGGCAAATTTTTACCAGATTAAAAAAAAAAACAGCGGCAATGCTCTTAGCAATGTTGAGAGCTGCAGCTGAACGCGCAGACCGGCCATTCAGAACCGTGACCTTCAACTTGGACATGCAGAGAGTAGTTGTTCTATAGACATGGTGACGTGCGTCCAGCGAACAGCGCGCGCTATCCTTCAGCTCGTAGTAGATTGGCAGCATAGGAAAATTAGGGGAAGGACTGGGACGACTGTCTTGCACGTCATGTCGAGGGACTCTACGTGTTCAACGAGTTGCGAGTTGCTTGTCTTGGAGGCATTTCGTCGTCCCTATGGCTACGATATATATACGATCGAGAGCCGGCCGCCGCGTGTGCACGCACGCACATTGTACGTTCGATGGCGCAGCTGCCGCCCACGGCCCAGGATCCCGACCGCGGTGCACCACTGGCCGGAGGGGGCCAGCACGGCGCGGTGGCGTGGGCTGACGACTTCGCCGACTCGCGGCGCGCGCGTGGCGGGCGCGCGACCGAGGTCGCTGAGCGACTCGGTCGCCTTCGTCGAGGTGGCGCCCGCGGACGGCGCGGGCGGGCGAGTTCGGCAGGCTCGGACGACCAGCTCATGTCCATGTTCCCCGACGAGGCCGGCGGCGGCGGCGGTGGGTCGGCGTCGCGCGCCGGGTCCGAACGGAACGAGGCAGCAGTGACAGCGACGGGCGATAAGCGTGGCAGCGGTGCCTCGGCGGGCACCAGAACGGCAATGCCCGCGCGGCGGCGAGAATGAAGCGCCCGACGCGCAGCTCCGCGGGCACGGGCAATAGAGGGTGAAGAGGTGAGTGAGCCCGACCATGCATGCATGCGCCCCAGGCGGACGAGCAGCGGTGGGGGCGAGGCCGCAGAGGCCGAGTGCCAGGCGCTGCGGGAGGAGCCCGTTCTTCGGCGCGGTGATAGTGACGGGCCCGGGTAAAAAATAGCGGTCTTCTGGCTTCTGGCCATGACTCCCCTAGACTCTTCGCGAAGGCATTAGATCCGGCTCTAGATGGACCAGGTTTGGGGTGCCCGATGCCGTTGGTTTGAGATCCGACGGATGAGAGTGAAGTAGGTGACGTGGCCCTATGAAAAGCCTTCTTTTGGTGCAGAAATCATAGTGAGAAGATTGCCACCGCAGTCCTTGGTTGTTTGCTGCTGCTCCGTGGCGAGATGTGGCGGCCGATTTGTTACCGCAGTGGCGGCTGTGGCAAAGTGTGGCCACGATCCAAACAAGCCCTAGTGTCGATCAAGCTAACTCGAGTTTAACTAAAATTTTAGTAAATAGCATTAGAGTCTACAAATATATTTTATGAAAATATGTTCTATAACTAACCTAACGATGCTTATTATGCATCATGAGTGTTTTGTGTTTTTTCGTATAAAGTTAGTCAATGTTCATACTGTTTAATTGCTAAAACAATGAGAACCACATTTTTCTTGATCTCGTGAATATATAGTCGCTTGGTCGTCGTTTAAGTATTTTGGAACGACTTATGTCAACTGTAGTGTCATGTGGAACCATGTGAATAGACGAAGCCTTAGAACGAATAGAGTTCGTTCTCACTACTGTAAGCATCGACTTGCGGGGTGTAGATGGAATTAAAACATTGTCGTTCATCTAAAAGCAAGTATAAGAAAATGGCTAGGAGATCATAGTTGCTAGTTGTGATGGGTGAACTAGTCTCTCTTTGTTTTGGACTCTCTTCGTACAATTTTTTTTTTTTCTCTACAGGTAAGAACGATCAACATGGGGTGCCCCTAGCCCCCGCGCAAGCGGTGTGCAACCCCTTTACCTCCTCAAAATAATTGTGCCTCTTACCCTACACATCAACCTGGGAACCTGGTTGGTTTAAAACTAGTTCAACCGGTTTGGGCTTTGCTTTGGGGGCCTTTGGTTGGGTGGGAGTGAGCCACATCCAAACAGTTCGAGGCCCAATAGGCTACATCCAAATCCCAATGCCGCTGTGCCGGGATCCCATCGACACGCCAAATCCTAGGTCATAACCACAATTTAGGATCAGTTTAAAACCCGGTTGAGCAGACTTGGCTTGAATCGGATTGGACAGAAGTGACTAGCGGATTGGATTGGTTTGGCTTTGGAGACAGGAGTGGTGGGGCAGCTTGGATTGGATTGCCACGTTGGAACAGATAGTTCGATATGGACTTGGTGCAGTTTTCGAACCATTCCCAGGTTGACCTACACTGATAATACAACCCCTTTTCATGTAACGGGTGTTAAGCCTAGTCTCTCTGTAGCAAAATTTGTTTTCTAGTTAGTATAAAACTCTAAACTCTGTGTTAGCCCGTCTCACCCCCTGGCACCTCACCATGGATGTGAGTATGGGTTTGTAATCCATTTGCTTGTTATCTGACTTCCCTTGACGAAGAATGAGCTAAGCTCGTTTTCGAAAAAATGCCTAGTCATTTCATGTGCATCGGCATATGCATCAGTCATTTTTTTTTTGACGAAAATATGCATCAGTCATTGATGTCCGAAGCTTTTATCTCGCTGAATGTGTGTGTTTTGTATAACAATTTCGATCGCTGAATGTGTTGTGTTGAAACTACATATATGCTCGTTATAAACCGGTTTCACCTCTTGTAAAACAATCGTGTAACTTCTCTGCCTCGAAAATGGTCGATCCTGTCTCGTTAAAAAAGACGTTGGGGGTCGTTCGCCATTTCTAACAAACCGGGCAAGCAAGTAAGGTCAACTGATGGAAACTCGTTTAATTAATTAGTACTCCTATATATGAAAAATCTTTTAAAAAAAGATAGAATTAGGGCATCGAAATTCTCTTGTCATTTTCTTGCCGACTGTCCTCAACGGTGGACAGAGACAGGGAACAAACAAACGACCGGCAAGGTGGTGCCTATGCCTACGCTACACGCTCGCTCGCTGGTGACGCGACGAGTCCACCCCACGGCCGCCTCGCCCCATCACCACCACCACCACCACCACCGGACGCAGATTCGGTGACATTCTTCGATGACATTCCGTGGCGTTGAGTCATCGACGTGTGGGGACCCACGTCCGCCCACGCGTCCCACACGCCGATGACTCAACGTCACCGGCGATTGTCACCGGCAATGTCACCGAATCTCAGTCCACCACCACCACCACCCACCTCACGCCGGCCCAAAGCAGCGGCGCTTTCTCTCTCTTTCTCTCCTCGGCTCCTCCCGTGCTCCGCATGTCAACGCGACGCGAACAAAAAGAGCCGTCTCCCTCCTCCACCACCGGTCCACCGCTGCCCTGCCACACAACGAAGGTTCGCTCCCTTCCCACCACCGCTCCTCCCATCCTCAGCTCCCGCTCGTATAAAGCCAGCGCCCCCCTCTCAAGTCGCACCACTACTCCTGCTCCACCTCCAGGTCCTCCACTAGTCAGTGGCTCAGCTCCTGCTCTCCTTGCTTGGATTCCCTCCGCTCCGGCTCTGCTGCCAAGCTCTTCTTGTGCGCCATTGACCAGTCCTCCCGCCCACCCGCCCCTGCGTCGGGCATGGCGGCCACGGTGGACGGAGCTGCTGGATGCAAGAAGCGCAAGCGCGCGTCACCCGGCCTCGCCGACCTCCACGACGACATGCTCGAGCGCGTGCTCTCGCGCCTCCCACCGGCCAGCTACTTCCGCCTCCGAGGCGTCTCCCGCCGATGGCGCGCCGCGGCGGAGTCACGCACCTTCCGCGCCGCCTGCGCGCGCGTCACGGCACGGGACCCATGGTTCCTCATGCTCGAGGACCCCGACCACCAGGACCAGGACGAGCGGCGGCCGCGCCCTGCCGCCGCCGTCTTCGACTCCGCCGAGCGCGCCTGGGCGCGGTGGCGTGGCGCGCCGGAGCCGTTGCGGCCGGTGACCGCCGCGGGCGGCCTCGTGCTGTACCGCGACCGCGGCACCGGTGAACTCACCGTGGTCAACCCCTAACCGGCGCGTCCCGCGCGCTCCCACCACCACCGCCGACGCCGACGCGCGCGCTGCAGGCTGTCGCCATGTACGGCTCGCCGTACCGCGTGGTGCTCATCCTGGGCGACCTCCCGGACCTGTCCACGGTGGTGTACGACTCGTCGACGAACGCGTGGAGCGAGGAGGCCGCGCTGTCCCGAAAGCCAGAGGAGGAAGAGGAGGACGACGCCTCGTCCCGGGAGGAGGAGCGCGTCGCGGAGGCGGACGGCGATGACACGGTCTACTTCCTGAGCAAGTCCGGCGACGTCGTGGCCACCACCATGCAGCGGAGCGCGTCCCGGCAGTACTCGTCGGCCGTGGCGTACCGCGGCGGCGACGGCGACGCCGTGGTCTACTTCCTGAGCCGGTCGGGCACGGTGGTGGCGTGCGACCTGGCGCGCCGCGCGTTCGCGGAGCTGCCACGGATCCTGCCCGCGTACCACGAGTACTCCATCGACGTGGTGGCGTGCGGTGGCGCCGCCTACGTGGTGGTGCTCTCGGAGTTCCTCGACGCGGCCAGCCTCCGCGTGTGGGAGTTCAGAGGCGGCGCGTGGCGGCAGGTGGCCGCGATGCCACCCGCCATGGCGCACGCCTTTCGTGGCGCCAAGGCGGACGTGAACTGCGTTGGCCACGGCGGCCGCGTCATGGTGTGCGTCAGCTCCAGCTCCGCCGGCGGCTGCTTCATGTGCGACGTCACGACCAACCGGTGGGAGGAGCTCCCGCGGCGCGCCGGGGATGGGGACGCCGCCACGGGCTTCGTGGCCGCGCTCTCGTTCGAGCCGAGAATGGAGGCCGCCGTCTGAGTCTTGATCGATCTCCTGGAGCCTCTCTGCATTGCCGTTTTCTTTGTGATAGTAGAATTGCTTGGCGGCATCCCTGGTGCCCAGTGAGCGTGTATGTAGTGTGATTCCATGATTGTTGGCGTGTGATTTGAGATGGTTTCGTCGTGTGAATCAAATCACTAGGCCTGTCCTCACTCCCCTCAGTCCGTCCGTCGCTTCCATCATTCGGATTCTGTCTGACATCAGGCCGCTGTCGTTTCTTGAGCGTTGAGCCTCGTGCCACTGGCATGGCATGGCATACCGAGCGACCTCTCAATCTAACTGAAGAGACTTCTCCTTCCTAAATTAGCAAATGCCAGATGCCAGTTGTGTGAGAAATGCAATGCATCCGGATGGTTGATGATCCTGCAGCACGAGTACTCCTAAACACCATGAATCAGCGAACCTTCATTCACCAATGGCAACGTCTAGTGGCCCTTCGAAGTTTGCAGAATCAGGAAGAGCAACGAGAGCAAGAACAAGTGCTACGCACCGATGCATCTTAGATCAGGTCATCTGGCACACGTACAGAGTTTCTTCAAAAGCTTGGGCCAGTGGCCACCGGCGGCCGGCAAGAAAGAAAAGAAGATCCGAGGCCGACGACGACGGTCTGGAGTGTGGAAGGAGAAGCGGAGCAACAAACCAGCGGCGCGGCAGCGGTGCCTTTTCCTTTTGCACGCAAGTGCAAGGCCACCATGATGCGGATGCGGTTGCGGTGCTCGCCCATGCAACAGCGAAAGCGCCCTTCGCTTTGCTTTGGAAGGGCGCTGCTGCTCCCCCACTGACGCCGCCTCGCCGGGCAGCCGGCCCCGTCCGTCTCGCCGAGAGACACGGCGGCCGGTAAAAAGCTAGTCACGGGCACGCATGGGCACAAGCACAACACAATCCTTGTGGGGATATCGCCGTCTCATCTTGCTCTTCGTTCGTGCTGGCCACTGCCTGCGTTCCTCCTCTCTTTTTACTCTTTCCACTCGTTCGTATACTCCATGATGCAGCATGTGTTCTGTTTGGCCACGAGCCAAGCTCCCAGTCCCAGCTGCGGCCTGCGGAGCTGCGTCGCGTTCGCTTTGCGTGGATCACTGTGAATCCATCTGTGGCCGTGCAATGCGAGTGCCTAGTGTGCGTGTGCGTGTGCGTGGCTGCGTGCTTTCTTGTGGTTGTTTTATTTTGGTTGCTTTGCTTGTTGCTTTGAGGCGTAGTGGTGACGGGTGTGGGTGTGGATGAGCTAGGGCCTCCTTTGCCAAGTAACAAAGCGTGCTTACGCCTTTAGTAGTTGCAGCCTCTCGTGGAGGCCTTTTTTTTTTTTCCTGTTCCGTTTCCGTTTGGGCTTCTTTTAGCCAAGCATTAGTTACTGCAGTGACTGGTGTAATCCTATGCTGTCCGGGGTCCCTGTTACACTTTCACTGACGGACTTACAATCAGCTTCTTTTACACTAGCATTGGGAGAGACGGCGGCCTGCTGCCATGGCTTGCTCTGAATCTGAATTGTGCCGGATCACTGAATTCATCATGCAAGCACTCGCTTGCCTGCGGCCTTGCTGCTTTGTTTTTGTGGGCAAAACGTGAAGAAGGGGACAGACAGGGAATCATGAGCTCGTGGATGCAATGCAATGGGAATATGATGGAATGGTTGACAATGCGGCGAGGGATTATATTTACTATCATTGCGCTTACATCTGGCAGCCACTGATGCCCGGGACAGCGAGCAACGCAAAAGCCACAATCCTCTCCTCTTTTGGGTCGCTACAAAGTCTAGAGCTAGCCTATATAGATCAGTTGGTTGAGGGGGTATATATAGATGTATGCCCAGACTATCCAGGTTCAACTCATCGTCGAGTCTGAATTGTAATGATGTGTGGCTAATCGTGAAGAATTTTCAGAATCTAGATGCTTGTTAAGCAGCACGAGTGCACTACTGAAGCAGGCAAAGCTGATCCAGGCTGGGCTGAGGCGCTTTTGGGCGACTCAGTTTAAGTGCCCGATGGACCACCTACATACACAAGGTTCTACTTAACCCTGGGATTGGACATATCCACGCTGAAGCTGAACATTTGCTCAACTCTACAGTATGAAAGAGTAGATGCAATAGTCGTATCTGGGACAATAGTACGAGTAGATGCAAGCTACAACCTGACATACAGACACTCCTACTGGTGTCTTAAACTGTAGGAGTAGGCTGTAGCAATGTCAAATGAGTAGAAGCAGAGCAGTCAGCTAGTAACCAAACAGATCACCTGGACACTAAAGATTCTCCGCAACACAAGGCAGAATTTCAGGATGCGCCGCAGACATTTCAACTTGACCTCAAAATTCGGGTATGTTTGTACACATCAGGACTCAGAACCTATCAGTTAGGATGGTATTGCAGTGCCCGAGATTCTGTAAGGTTTCAGGGGATCTGCCTGTAACAGAAGTTAGAATGGTGTTTGGATGTAGCATCCACAGGACGATGAAAGGGCACCGATTGACAATGCAACAGAAAAATTATATGATGCCCTCTGGCAGAAAACTTATGGTATGCCAAGATTGAGATGGACGCCAGTGATGGATAATCAATCACGGAATTCATCCATGAATTTCTCGTGAAACTCCTTGAACCTAGATATTATTGCAGGTATTTTGTCCTCCGGTGGCAGTATTGTGCATCTGATGTGCCATGTTCCAGGGACCTTCACATTATCACAAAGTTAAAATCCAACAAAACGATGTGTCAGTGCAAAGCTTAATGATGCTCATAGAAACGACAAGGACTTTCACGAGGCTTTTGAGATTACCAACCTGTCCAAAACCAGAACCAGGGACGACAACAATCCCAGTGGCTTCTAGTAGGCGTTTAGCATAGTATGCATCTGGGGCAGTGCCAGCTGCTTGGCAGCTCCAATCGCCTTCTGGGGTAAATGAAGGCGGGGAACAGATACATTGCACCTTCGGCTTTATTGCACGTAATACCTTCTAAACTATTGAATGCTTCTTCCAAAGCCTGTGACAAATAAGAATATGCAACAAGATGGTGCTTACAATATTCAAGAACAAAAAATATTTAAGTTATTTTGCATATGTTAATGGACAAATCGACCAGGGTAGCTTTTATTATTATTGAGAGTTTCATATTAGGCCTCTAAACATGGAAGGGAAAAAGTAATACATTTAGACTTGCACTCTCAGCCTTGGTACAATCAATCAATCAATCTTAGAAGGGGCAGGAGTAGCACAAACCTTTGCACGCCGAGCCAATGATGAAAGGATACCATCCTTCTCTAACATGAAGGTATAATAGGATTCATCCCCATCCTGTGGAGGTACTAAATATCTTAGTTACTGCCACCATTGTTTTACTTAAGAGTTTCCTATAAGCATTCTACACTGACCTTTGGTGGGTTCATTACAAGGCTAGCAAGAATTTGCCCCCGAAACATTGGAGCACAGATTTACTGATGCCATCTTATAAATTTGTTCCCGTACTTCAGGACTGAATCCAGTTATCTCCATATAACCACCTCGTTTTCCACATTCTCCATAGTAGCCTAGCAGCGGTGCAACACAAAAAGTAAGTTTTACCACAAAAAAAACAAGGAGGCTTAGGATTATAGAGCATAGAACCACCCAAGTTTGATTTTGATTACCTTTAGAAACCGACTGGAATGATACCAAAGGAAGATCATCATCAGTGTATCCCAGTGATCGTGCAATTTTTTTGAATGAATGGAATTGCTTATCTTCAACATATATATTTTCTTGGTACACCTAGAGGGGATATAGATAAATAAATGCTGTTAGTAGACATGCCATGTTTAAGTGTATGACAGCCCATGGGTATTGTTATGGTGAAAACCTCAACACAAGTTCTGACTCACCTCATCCGCGAGAAGAACAAGTCCTTCATTCTTGCAGAACTCGACAATTTTCTTTTGGTTTTCCTCAGCAAGAACCTACCAAGGTCATAATTTTGTAAAAAATGGGATAGGATGCCATTATTTGTCTTGTATATCTCACACAATATCACAACATGTTAAAAGTAGTAATCTGCAATGCCTCATGAGGTATATTTTTCCTAATGAGAACCATGCAAGGTCTGCCATTTTGCATGTAACAAATAGACAAATAATTACCTGTCCTGTTGGATTTCCTGGATTTATGACAACAAGCGCCCTGACAGTGATGCCCTTAGATCGAGCCTCCTCCAGTTGTTTCTTCAGCTCATCAACCTCGAGTCCCCACCCTGTCTCTTCATCAAGGAAATAAGGAACCTGAAAGAAAATTCATTCACAAATCAGATTGCGAGACATACAGATCATATTACTGCAAGTTCGCTATGTTAGTAGCATATAACAGCAATCATACATGTAAACCAATTTTGACTGGTGATGATCGATTCACTAATCATTATGAAATGACTTTACTAAACCCAGTAAATTAGATGAAGGATTTAACTGAAATTATTGCCTAAAACTGAAAGTTGAGATGACAATGATTTGATTCAACAAGCAATAACAAACAGCATAGAAGGATTGTCTCAGAACATACAAGGGAACCACCGTGAAGAGCAATAGATGCAGAGTACAGTGGGTACTGTGGAATAGGGCAGAGAATGCCATCCTTCTCAGAACTAATCAACAACTGCATCATCATGTGCACCTAGTTGAAAAAAAAATTACACTATATCAGTAACAAGGGCAAGCTTTTTCCATATGTACAGTGCTGATTACAGCTAGTTAGATGAACAAGTTCTTATTCCACATAAATGGACTACCACTGGTCAAAAGAAGATATATAGTACATACTGCTGGGCTTGCTCCATCTGTTAGGAAGATGTTATCTCCGCTTGCATGAAACCCATCACGGTCAGCAATTCCAGCAGCGATTTCATCACGTAAACCTTTTACACCCTGAATAGAGAGCAACATGAGTGATCAAGCTCATCCAATCATAACAGCATTCATCCAAGAGTGTATTATATATGTACCTGACTATGGCTATATGCTCCTGTCGCTCTACCTGGTATCTTCTCTAGAATTTGCCATGCTCTCTCTATAGCATCTGAACTGTATGAAATCATAAATATAAATAAACGTTCTAGGCCGGCAAACAAATTGTATGTAGTTAGCCACCTACCTAGTACTTAAACGATCAGTTTAGTGACTAGGAAAGCTTTTTAAAACTAAACATGTCTATATGCAAATGTTCCTACAGATACAAAGGGTTTAAGAGAAAGCTCAAGTGCTTGGATAAGACACTACAGATGACAGTTTCCACAGATTAAAAAGGGTTTGAAAATTTCAGAACTTACTTATATCTGCTCTAGAAATTCAGTTCTCATTTCTCATGAGCCACAACATCATGTGTGCACGACGAAAGAAAAAGGTTTCTAAAAGATTAAGCAAGTACTTTTGTCCTTAAAACATGAGCAGGCAGACAAATGGTTATGCAGAGCAGTTACTCAACTTCTTACACTTGTCTCTTGCATACTGACATAGCTCTAAAAACAGTTACAAATGACTCATAAAGAAAGTTGGTTCTTGTCATTTTAGATTAACTAGGCGTGTGGCCTAGCATATAGTATTAAAGTTAACTAACCAATTTAGCATTGATTTACTTGTGCTTATCTAATATTAAATTCTTGAATGTACCTGTACAAAGCATGAGTTTCACTTTTTGTCCAGTAGAGCTGGATGATCACATAAAGAGAGAACCTGAAAAGCCAACATGAGCTAGTAAGCAACCATGAACATTCCATCGGTAGTTGCATCGAATAACCAAAATACAAGGAACAGAAACTCACTTCTCTGAAATAGGTAACTGGTTGTTGTCCAAGTGATTGGGGATTTCCAATATTACAGTAGAGTATCTGCCATTAAAATAAATAGATGTAACAAACTCCATTGACCATTGAAAACAGTAAGTGTAGAGATGCAGTTCATGGGATCCAAATACAAACCTCGTCGAAAGGAAGTGATTCTGGATTTTTCTGCAATTCTTGTTGTAAGTTCTGCAGAAGGAAAACAAGATCACAAACCGAGTCCAGCAGAGTCATATAAAAAATTATTCTAGATACTGCAGTCCTTTCATATAATAAATATAAGTCATATCATGTCAGCATCAGCACATACAGCATCAACTTTCACCCTAACCCTGGACTAGTTCCTTGTTTCTCCTGACATGAAGTAACATGGAGTAGCAGTTGATTTATTTTTGAATTAAGACTGAGGTAGCAATAAACATCTCCCAATACGATTGCTTATCGATTTTTGTTTAGTTTCATATTTGACGTACCTGAGCATGTGTAACAATCTCTCCCCGAACTGCATACTCACACTTCAAGACCTGAGAAATATAATAAATCACATCAACTGAGGGTGACACAATTTGCAGGTTGAATCAAACGATGCATTGTAGAATTCGCATTAGTGCATTACTACGAATCCCTCCCAATACTGCCCAGAAGTACTCTTAGCTTTGTTACTTCATACTGATGGACGGACACTCAACTCCCAGCATTTACAGTACGAACAGAACAGACAACCCAACTAAAAAGCAGCAACATGCTTTCAACACACTGTAACAGAGATCGAAACTTTCAATCGCCCCGCTAATCGATCACAGAAAAGAGCAACCCAAACAAACTAAGCAGAGGAACCAGAGAAGGGATGCACAGAAGCGGCACCTTGGGATTGATGGTGTGGAGCGACACTGGCGGCGCGCCCACGGCCGCCGTGGACATGGACCTCGCCATGGCGGCCGCCATCGCCGCCGCCCCCACCGGGGAGGCTGGATGACGCGGCGCCGGTGCGTGAGGCGACGGCGCTGCTGATCTGGACGCTGCGCCGCGCAGGGACGCGGCCACCGCGCGGCGCGCCCTGTCGGCTGCGAAGCGGCGCATGGCGGCAGCGGTGATGCGATGCGGGATGGCGACCGAAGACGGCGCTCAGGCGGGGGCGTGATGCTGATAAGTGGGATTAGGGAGGAAAGGCCAAGTGTGAATTCTCTATCTCAATCACCGCGCCACCCTTTTTCCTATTTGTTCGAGCGGGTTTTGCGTTCTCGGCAAGAAAGAAACGAGGCGATCCCCGGTTGAATTTTACTTGACCAAAAAGACAAGGCGCCATCTACATTTGTTTTTAGTCAGGCTTAATAAAAAGATTTATTTATTTCTTGGAAAGAAGGACTAAAAGATTCAATTTTTATAAGAAGTATATTTTCATAGTAAAGCTATATGGAGATATAAAGGATTTCTTTGAAAAAGATCATCTACACTCATTTAACTATCACACAAGTTCGATTTATCTTTTTAATTAATCAAAGAACTTAGTTTTTTAGATTCTTCAAACTTTTGAAACTATTCGATTTGTCATAGCTTCCAAGTCCGGTTTGATCTAATGACAAGCTTCTTCACACCTCATAAAGTATAAGGGTTATCTTGCCAATGTTGTACTTGTCACTTGTGAGCAATCCAAAATAGATCAAGTACTTGGGATCACTAGCTCATGAACAAACTCATGTACAAACCACTAGATCATATAATCATTCAAGCAATAGTGGTAGTAATGAATTTAAAACTTTCATTTGTCATGCATGATCCTATTAAGCATGTACTATATGCACTAACCGCATACTAGTAAGGAATGAAATGATCATGCATATTACAATGATACCTTTGCTATCATGGAGTAGAGGATAGTCAATATGATTCCAATATCGCCCGCAATAGCAATGTGAAGTCCATTTGAGTAGCTTGGTGAAGGCCAAATATACCAATTTGAATTCCTTGCTTCACCCATATGAATTGAAAACCACTAATGATCAAGTGCACTATCATGTTGTGGTTGGCTTGTTTCTACTATTGATCTTTGCTTGCATAAGAGAATACCATTTGAATTTGCATGAATATCTCTCTTTTTGGGTGTTGCTTGCTTTCTTTTGACCAATCCTTTTGATTTCTTCAACTAAGCATCTTGAATATTCTTAGATCATCACTTCCATGTTGGCCCCTCCAAGCATCCCAACTTGTCAATCCCACTCATGAGTGAAAGGTCCCTTGTGGTTTTTGGTAATTGAGTGTCAACATTAGGTGAACTAATATGTGTGATTGAGATTATACACAGAAAATTAGTTCACACATGATGATGCAATGAAGGAGCTTATTGCACATGAGACATGACATGGAGTCATGTGACCGAAAGTGGTGAAGATCAAGACAAGGCTTGGCTTGACGGACCGGTTGCAAGTGTGAAGGGCAAGTCGAGGACTTGGCGCCGACGGACCGGCGCAACGGTAAAGAGCAAGTGAGGTCAAGATCGATGGACCAAGAAGGTCATGTGATGATATGAAATGGATCATATCATTCTTGATCGTGTTGGTGCATGTGTTGCATCGGCACTTGGAAGATGGAGCGTAATGGAAATGCGCAAGGCAAAGGTATAACCTGTAGGGCATTTCATTTCTCACGGTCATTGGAGCTTAGAGAAGTTTATGACCGGGTTTAGGATAAATGGTCGTACTATTAAGAGGGGCAAACTTGTTTGCATATCGGTCATCTAGTGCCACTCGGCGATCTAACTTTGCGATGTGTTAGGATCGAGTGGCGTGCTAAGAGCTAACCCGGCCTTTGAAATGATTGTGAAAATGCTAACACACTTGCACATGGTGATGTCGGGATTCGGCGCTTTCGAGAAAATGAGATGCATATTTTCTATTGCGTGGGATGCATCGTTGTGGTGTGAAAACATGCTATTCCTCGCGTGCTCAAGTTTGGTATACTTGATGGGTAGCATGTCGAAGCCGAAGGTGTCGGTGTTTCGGTGAAGTTTTATTTTGGAAAATGGTGACCGGACGCGACCGATCGGAAGCACGCGTTGCCGGCCGGACGCCCGGTGGGTGCGCGTCTGGCAGAGCTTGTTTCGCCATTTTGACCGACGCTGGACCGGAACCTCGATCGGGCGCATCCGGTGGCCGACCGGACGATGCAATCAAAGCATGCTCCGTTGTCACCGTGGGGCCAGGGGCCTTGTCCGCTCGACCGGACGCTCGGAGGGAGCGACCGACGGACCGGACTCGCCGGGTGAGTCCGGTGGTGCGTCCGGTCAACGCTGTAAGCACCCCAACGGCTCTATTTTGGCTTGTGGCTATAAATAGATGGGGTGGCCGGCTTTGGCGGGTTGTTGAGCACATTCTAGCCTTGGTGGCTTGTATTGTGGTGCTTGAGAGCCCTCCCACTCACATATGCTTGATATCATTCATCCGATTGAGTGAGAGATCGAGTTCTAGTGCGTTTGCGTTGAGAGATCGCATTCGTGGCACTAGGTGATCGTGTTGCAAGCCGGTGTGCTTGTTTTTCTTGGAGGTTGCCACCTCCTAGACGGCTTGGTGGCAAGAGACTTCGCGTGAAGCACGCAAGGAAGCTTGTGCGGTGCTCGAAGAAGAGATTGTGAGAGGTTCGTGCTCACCTCGCGGGGGATCGTGAAGAGCAACTCTAGTGGAGCGTGTCATTGAGCTACCACACTTGTGTGTGGGTTCACACGGTGCCCCTCGAGGGATTGGCTAGAGAACTCACACCGTGTGAGGGTCTCGATCGAGCTCCTACCGTGGGATTTGGCACCGGTCATTGCTTGAGAATCATCACCGGGTGATTCTCCAAACCGTGGAACCACTAAAGTGTTGGTCGACACAACGAGGAGTAGGGGAAGTTGGCAAGCTTCCCGAGACCTCGGTAAAAAATTACTGGTGTCATCTTGTGTCCACACTTCGCGGTGGTTTGCAATCTCCTCATCTCAAGCCTTATTCTTACATTCATATATACATTGTGTTTGTGCTTGAGTAGAGTAGTTATAACTATCTAGCTTGTGTAGCTTGCTTAGTTACTTTGCTTAGCTTGTGTAGCTAGGTATCTTGAGCCTTTGGATTAGGCGTGTGTTGCCTTGTCCATTGTGCACCTAGTGAGCTTAGGGGCTTTGTGCTTGGCGCTACTATAATTGTGTAGGAGCTCTCTTGTGCTTGAAGTACTAGTGCTTAGGTTTGTGTGACCTTGCATTAGAATTGATTAGGAGCTCAAGCTAGGCTTGTTACCTCACCTTTCTTGTGTAGGATCTTTTGTGAGGTGATTTAGAGTCTTAGTTAGAGGGGTGAAGTCTTGGCTAGACCGATAAGTTTACTTCCGCATTTGTTTTGGTTAGCCGGGTGCGATTAGTTTTTAAAAGGGACTATTCACCCCCCTCTAGTCCCCATCTCGACCCTTCAATGGGCGGCATGCCCCTCTCTAGGGAGAAGTGATCTCACCAAGAACTATCCTTGCCACTCACTAGAATTGAATTTGATTGATTGATCCAAGTGATGGACTTGATATGATGAGTGAACTTGAGATCTTCTTTAAGTCCTTTTCTTTCTTCATGAAGAGATACAATGATCATTTGAACTCAAACTTGTCTCTCCATCTTGAGCTTGGTCTTGATCTCCAATTTGAGTACTAAGATGTGTACAAAGTACACTCCCCAAATCAATGGCTTTTGTACTCATTGCTTGTCATGCTTCTAACTCAATTCAAAACCAAACTTAGGTGCCTCAAACACTTATAATCATGATTCCAACTTGAGTACCTTTCAATTAAAGTGACTCTTAATCAATCCAATTTTTTGTCACTTTTTCTGGCAGATTTTGTACATCTCAAAGAATAGTCCATAACTCTCCATGTACATGTTGAAATGCCACGAAATTTGGTGGAGATGTGTGACACTAAGTAATCTAGCAGCCATAAAAATTTGAGCTTCAAAGTCCTTATGGATTGCTACCAGATTTCACATCTTCCCACACTACTACATGCTGAAAACTGCTGCAACATGGCTCACAAGTTCCACTCCAAAACCGAAGTATCCCTTGCTCTATCATCATGAAATTTTTACAGCAACTTATACCATAAGTAATAAGCATGCATACCAAATTTTAAGCCATTCCAATAAGGTTTGATCATCCAAACATGACTAAGATCACAGCTCACTCAGATTTTGCAATAGTGGACAGATTTGAGCAATTGAGCTACGCTTCAACAATTCGAATCAAACTTGATGCTAACTTGTTTGAATACTTTCACAAGACATATATATTCATTCAATCCACTTGCTAGATGTCATCTCATGATCATATCCATTCAAGCCAACTCAAATTTGACTACTAAGCATTTGAACCATTCAAGCATCTCATAGCAAGCAACATATGCATATATATCCAATTCAATCAACTCATATGCACCCAAATATGTGTGATCAACTAGAAGTATAACTTTGTAGATCATGATCATCACATAGCAAGCTTCATCTTCAAATATTTGCAAGCCTTCAGGTATTCCAATGAATCACCACAACTAGAATCATTGCACTTGTATGTTATAGCTCATTTGAACTTCACTTGTCATGACTTGGCATTGGGATGAGATAGCAATAAGCTTCAATACTTGACTCAATGAAATGATGGACAATATGAATTCAATTGAATCAAGCCTCCAATGCCATGGTACCTACAAACAATCATCCACTTTTTGATGGTACCCAAACTTGTTTGAGTCCTCTCACGTTAGGTGCAACATACTTAGGCAAAGCCTTAGTATGAGTAGCGGGATATTTTGCAATAGCAACCAATGAGGTACCATTTTCATCCTTTCTAAGCACATTATCATCATCAATTGAAATAGGCTTAGAATTTTCACCTAGGGGACATGAATGAGCCATGTGTCCCCTTTTCCAAAGATGAGTAGCATCTTCTCTTTTGTTGAGCCCATTCTTCCTTGCTCATTCGATGCTTCTTCTTGCCTTGCCTCTCATGAGTTGCTTGATCCTTCTTCTCAAGCTTGTTAGGACACTCGAGACAAAGTGTCCCATGTCTCCACATTCACGGCACTTGATGTGAGCAAACTTTATTTTCTTAGCCTCGTTCTTGCTCATCATCTTGGCATCTTGGATATAAGTTGGATGCCTTGCCCTTGCCTTGCCACCCCTTCTTGTCTTTTTTTTCTTCGTCATCTTCGAAGTCATCAACTTTATCATCAAGATGGGTCTTGACTTGATCTTGGGGCTTGTTTTCTTGCTCAATTTGTTGCTTTAGTTGAGGCTCTTCTAGTTGCTTCACCAATTGCTTGGTTGGGCACTTTGAGATGAGATTACCCCATGTGCGGCACTTGAGGCACTTGACATGCTTGAGCCTCTCTTCTTCCTTCTTCAACTTGAGCTTTTCTTCATTTGGGCAAGCCTTTAGCAAGATGTCTCACTTCATGGCACCGATAGCACATGGAGTGAGATAGCTTCCTTTGTTGAAGCCTCTCCATCTTCTTTGCTTCTTTTGCTTTTCCCTTTCTTTTCGGCCTTTGTTATCCTTCTCTCAAATCCAAGGCCATGCTTGTCACCATAGTATCTTTGAGACTTCAAGATTTGCTCAAAGGTGACCTTTGAATTGTAGCACCTCTCAATCTTGGCTATCAAGTTCTTCACTTCCTTTTTGAGCTTTTTTGTTCTCCTTCAAAAGGTTAGTCTCACAAGACATAGAAGTAGAACAAGCATTTAAATGTGAAGAGCATGATATATCAATAAAATCATCACAAGAGGTGGATACATGCTTCTTGCCTACATCACAAGGGTTAGCACAAATATGTGATTGATCAATTGACCCAAGTGATGAGCTCTCACTAGTTTTAGATTTTTCATTTGAAAACTTCTTAGTGAGAAAAGCATGATCTTGTACCAAGTTATCATGAGTAACACTAAGTTCCTCATGAGCCAATTTTAGCATATCATGTGAACAAGTAGTAACATAAAGTAGATGCTCTTGTTGTTCACATGTTTTCTTTAGAAAAAGAGATTTTATTTTCCAAAGTCATTGTTTTTGCTTTCTCATTTTCTAAAGTCATGGTCATGCTAGCAAGTCTACTAACAAGCTCATCATATGAATCAACATGATCAACCATATTGCTACTTGATACCTTGGTATCACCTTGTGACATGAGGCAATATGTCGATGTGGTAGATGGGCTTGTAGTAGCATCATCAACCCGAGCATGAACCATCATCATTGCTATCAAGTGTGCTTGAGGTAGAATCATCACTTGCAACACTTGAAGCATCATCATCATCCTTTGATGCCTCATCCTCAAATTTGCCATCATCCCATGTGGAGGCATCACCGAAGGTGCTCTTGATGGATTCCCACAACATATAATGCGGAACTTTTGATGTTAACCTTGTCATGCAACTCAAAACTCAAAGCATCGAGTAAATAACTATAAGCATTGAAATCAAGATCAAATAGGACTTTTTGAGTTTTGGATAGATTTCTATGGTCCATGACAAGATTAAGACCACAAGTGACAACCCACCAAACCTTAGGTCCCATGGCACGAAAATGATCAAGCATATGGTGTTTCCACCGCAAAAAGTGTGTGCCATCAAAAAAATATGTGTGTCACTCAAACAAGCATGATCTAGCCCACTAGTCGCCATCCTCTCGGGTCGGTAAAGACCACTAAAAGAGAGACCACGGCTCCGATACCACTTGTAGGGTCGAGATGGGGACTAGAGGGGGTGAATAGTCCTTTCTAAAACTAATTGCGCCCAGGCTAAACAAATATAATGCGGAATTGTAACTATTCGTTTAGCCAAGACTTCACCCCTCTAGCTATGACTCTAAATCACCTCACAAAAGATCCTACACAAAGCAAATGAGGTGATAAGCCTAGCTTGAGCTCCTAACCGTTTCTATTGCAAGGTCACACAAACCTATGCACTAGTACTTCAAACAAGGGTGAGCTCCTACACAATTCTAATGAGCAAAAGCACAAAGCCAAACCTAAGCTCACTAGATGCACTAAGGACAAGGCGACACACGCCTAACCCAAAGGCTCAAATTACTTAGCTACACAAACTAAGCAAAGCAACTAACAAGCTACACAAGCTAGTAATTGCAAGAGCTACTCCACAAGCACAAGCACAAGGTATATATGAATGTAAATACGAAGCTTGTGATTTGGAGAATGCAAACCACCGAGAAGAGTAGACAAGTTGACACGGTGATTTTTTATCGAGGTATCGGGAAGCTTGCCAACTTCCCCCCTCCTCCTCGTTGTGTCGACCAACACCTTGGGTGGTTCCTTTGGTGTTTTCACCTAGATGGTTCTTGATTGTGATTCACCGATCACTTGCCCCTCAAGGCACGCCCCACAAGGCACCGCAAGACACCACTCTCAAGTGAGCCTCTCAAGGCACCGCAAGACACCGCACGCACAAGGGAGGTACTCACCGACACGCTCTAGTAGTGTCGCTCTTTGCGATCCCCGCGAGGTGAGCCCGAACCTCTCACAAATCCTCCTTCGGAGCACCGCACAATCTCCGTTGCGTACTTCACGAAGTCTCTTGCAACCAAGCCGTCTAGGAGGTGGCAACCTCCAAGAGCAACAAGCACACCGGCTTGCAACACGATCACCTAGTGCCCGAATGCGATCTCTCAACGCGAATGCACTAGAATCACTCATCACTTTGATTTGGATGAACACTATCAATCACAAGTGAGTGGGAGGGCTCTCAAGCACCACAACACAAGCCACCAAGGCCCAAGTGTGCTCGGCAACCACCATGCCCGACCATAGCAAGTATATATAGGCTCCATCCAAAATAGAGTCATTTGGTGCTTGAAAGAACACTCTCTACCGGCCGGGACGCACCGACCGGACTCAACAATGAAGTTCGGTCGTGGAGTCCGGTCACAGAGTCCGGTCACAACCGACAAGGTTCCTGGCCCATAGTTGACGGCTCCTCCACGCGTCCGGTCATTGGTTTCGGCCGAGCACCGGAAGCATCCGGTCAAGCATCCGGCCGACGCCGTCGGCTTAAAAATCCCTAAAACATGCTCTACCGTAGACGCACTCCGGAGGAGGCGCCCCGGTCGGTGGCCGTGCCGGTCACAGCCCCGTCAGGATTTTTTTTGGCGCCCGGCCGCCCTTTTCTGCGAAACTCGTCAGCGCTTTTGCTTCGACATGCTACCCAACAAGTATACCAACTTGAGCACGCAGGAATAGCATGTTTTCACCACCAACTTGCATCCGCGCAATAGAAAATAAGCCTCTCATTTTCAAAAAAAGCGCCCGAATCACCGCAAGCTCGGCGGGAGGATAAGCGGTTCCCAAACCCAACTCAACCCCCGCAATGACGCCGCCTTTGCAAATGTGCCAACACCACCAAGTGTACTTCACCATGTGCAAGTGTGTTAGCATTTTCACAATCATTTCAAAGGCCCGGTTAGCTCTTACCACGCCACTCGATCCTAACACATCGCAAAGTTAGATCGCTCAAGTGGCACTAGATGACCGATATGCAAACAAGTTTGCCCCTCTTGATAATACGGCCATCTATCCTAAACCTGGTCAAAAACTTCTCTAAGCTCCTCATGACCGTGAGAAATGAAATGCATATAGGTTATACCTTTGCCTTGCGCATTTCCATTCCGCTCCATCTTCAAGTGCCGATGCAACACATGCACCAACACGATCACCAAATGATATGATCCACTTCATATCATCGCGTGACACTATTGGTCCATTGATCTTGACCTCACTTGCTCTTTACCGATTGCGTCGGTCCGTCGGCGCCAAGTCTTGTCCAAGCTTCACCGCCTCGCGGTCCATCCGCTTCACCGCCTCGACTTGCCCTTCACACTTTGCAACCGGTCCATCAAGCCAAGCCTTGTCTTGATCTTCACCACCTTGGTCACATGACTCCATGTCATGTCTCATATGCAATAAGCTCCTTCATTGCATCAACCCATGTGAACTAATCTCCGTGTATTATCTCAATCACACATTATTAGTTCACCTAATGTTGACACTCAATTACCAAAACCACAAGGGACCTTTCACCCAGTCACTACCAATACCCTCCTTGACATTGGGAACATCGGAGTGCCAACATGGATGACAAGGCGACGTCACTTGACGTCAACATCGACGTCGCTAAGCGTTGACATCGGCGCCGCTGGGATCGACATCTTGATGACACTGCCGCTAAGGACTCCAACGGCAACGACGCCACTCCCTAAGGGTGCCACCATCGACAACGCGGCGGCGCTATCATAGGCGCCATGCTCGTCAACGACGTCCTCAAGGACGCCAACGCCGATGACGAACGTCCGGCGTCAACTAACCGTCATGCCTATCATCGACAACAACTACAAGGGCATGAACCCACGGCGACCCCCTCGCGCCAACCTCGACACATCGCGACCCGCACGGCGTCAACCCAGCGGACGCCACCCGCGGATGAGAACACCGACGTTCCCTCGGGCGCCAATTTAAACGGTCGTTCAGCGGCGACATCACGACAACAACAATACGCTACACCTGGCCGGACATCGCCGGGCATCAACAATGGTGGAGAACACCATCGGGCAACCTCCGGATCCGGCAAAGGCGCCACCATCGATTACCCACGTCGGAGAATATCGGGTACACCGCTATGTGCCCGACAAGAGCGGCACTCCTCCTTCTTTGGTTCGTCTACATGCCAACCCGGGCGACACACAGAGATCTTTGGGACACCTCCACACGGTGTCTTCTTCGCGGCCTCAAGCTGCCCATCAATGGCGACACCAACGACTACTTCGGCGCTACTTCAGCGGAACGGCGACTTGATCGACTACACCTATGGCCCCGACACCTCCATCAAGAACACGGGCTTACCGGACACCACGGCGTCAAGCAATGACCATCGCGCCATCGACTACTCGGCTATGACGGCCGGGACGACTCTAGAGCCAAACCGGTTGGCTCCCATGTTCCTCAACGACATCTACGCCCGATGCGACTACGCCAACAAACCGTGGGCTGCAATGCACCAGCGGCGCCCACCATAGGAACACGGCAATCTACCTACCGCCCAAAAAGTTCGACGTCTCCATCTTGACAAGCCTCGACTTGTGAGCTTCACCGACAACGACAAGAGGTACATGCCACCCACATCAACCACCTACCTCGCCGACCTCGTCAAAATCTCGGAGACTTTCGTTCCACCTCAACTTGCTACATCAAGCGGATCACGAGCTACACGACATAGCCGGAACCGACAAGCTCGGCGGGAGCACGGTTTGGGCGACACTTTGGCGCAATTGGCATCCACCTTTCGACGACTTCGTCATTCATGCCGGGCTTCACGACAAACAACCTACATTGAAGGAGCCACCACATATCTTCTTGCCATCAAAGTCAATCTTCTTCGTCGACATCCGGCACTACTACGCCTCAGAATCGTCAAAGGTACTATGGGATGTTCTCGAACCGGGTGGGATAATTACGCGCACACTTGAGGTTGTCTTTCACCCCTTGGCCTTTTCGGCACCGATGCAACCAACTCCAAAGGGCAATGGAATTCCATCCATTGAACGAGAATCATTAAAGGTCGGCGTCTTCATCTTCGCCCAGCTCATTCCCCGCCACAAGTGGATGCATCAATCTTGAGGTCATGCTACTTCAATCGCCCCATCAACAACGGCGACCATGCGAGAACCACGGTAGCGAGGACGGCTGCTGAAAAGGGGGGAGAGATGTCATGAACCAAAATAAGATGGGGCCCATGGGCCATGCATGGCGCACAAAGCCCCCATGGGGCTTCGCATGCGGCGAACTTTGCCGGCCAGCGCCGCCTTCCGTCGTCATCGCGTCATCGGCCGTCATTAAGTAATAGATATTTAAGGAATAAAGATAGGAATAAAATAGGGAATAAATAGGTTGCTTGTAAGAGAGGTATTCCAATCTATAAGGAAACCTCCTAGAGATTGCTTAGCGTGCAAGTCTTCCCAGGACTATAAATACAAAGGGAGTTTGTAATCATTAGGAATTAATCAAGAAAAAAAATTAAAGGGGTAACTCCCAAAGCGACTTTTGTCTCTCGGCTCTCTCTCTCTCTCCCTAACCCTAGCGCCGCGTGCGCCGCCACCAAGCGCCCCCCCCCCGCGCCGCGTCATCGCCGCGCCGCCAGGCCTTGGCGGCCCGCCGCCGCCACCTCCCTCGCCATCCTCACCTCCCGGCGATCAAGAATCAGGGTGTCAATTTCGGCCCAATCTAGCGAATCGGCCTATTGTATCTAATCTCCACCTCTCTAACTTAGGGCAATTTTAGGGGCGGAGGGGCGACCGGCAGTGACCCGGCTCCTCCCCCGGTGGCCCATCGGGTGCAGGGGAGGGGTGGGGTCGGTCCTAGCCCCGGGCGGATTGGGTTGCCCAGTTAGCGGCGGCGGTGGCGGCGACTTTCCGCGGAGTCTTCGTCGTGCTCGTGCTCATCGGTGTGAAGCTTCGAGGGGATTTGGTTCTCAAAGGCGACGCGTTGGTAGCAGCGTTCCTTTGAGAGGTTGGTGTCGGCGGCAGCGGTGAGATGGTGGAGCCATCGGCAACATCGGAATAAGTTTCTCGGGACCCTCCTCTATCGGCGGCGGCGTCTTCCTTGATGGCGGCGATGGTCTAGTGAGATGTGTGTTGGGGACTAGGTCAAGTGGCGGGACCTCGATTTTACCGGCTGCTTCTTCTTTTTCGTCGGCGACGATGTTATCTCTAGCGGAGACGGTGACCACCGGATCAGTTCCTTTTCCTCCCCACATTTGCTCTGCCGCATTTCGTCAAGTATGGCGTGGATGGTGGTCCGGTTAATGAGGTAAACTCAAGTTTGAGGATCCATGCCGCCGTGAAGAGGAACCTTGGCCGGTGGTCGGTCGGCGGCGACGGCGGCGAAGAAGGATGGAAAAGCGGATAGAACCGCCCTAGGGTCTTTGTTGTGATTTCTAGTTTCTTCAGGGAGCTTTCTATAAACTACGGATGTATTGTGTATCTTATTAATAGAATGTTCCCTGCAAAAAAAAAAAAAAAAAAATCCTCTCAACATATATAACCAGCTTTATATGATTTTTTTTCTGAACTAGGCCCATAATATAGAGCACATGGTTTTATGAAACCTTGCGTGAGAAGACCGTCCTTTATGTTCAATCCTCTGGATTCATGTGTGGACCAAAGGTAGTATACAATAGTTAATAGATGGAGGAAAAAAACAAGCTTGATTCCGAAACAACCAAGATAGTATAGTAATTAGCCCTGTTTGTATTATTATTTTGGAATTACATAATATAATGCAGACGTCCACACAAGCCCGTGCACTCACCCCTATGAGCACACGTTAACACGTACTCCCTCTGTCCCCAAAATGTTTGTCACTTGCGCTTCCCGAGAAGCGACTTTAAAAAAATTATAGATTAAAAAATATTAATATTTATCATACATAATTAGTATCATTGGAAAGTTCTTTGAACCTAGTTTTTTAACAAATTTATTTAAAGATATAAATGTTGTACATATTTTGTACAAATCGAGTCAAAGTTGTGGCACGAAAATCAAAAAGCAAAGACATTTTGGGACGGAGGGAGTATGATCGTGCCGACCATTAAGAGATCATGAGTGAAAAGAAAATCGAAAATGTACATATTAGTTGTTTTCAGAAATAATTTGTTTAATTCTACCACTTCTACTAGGAGTAGCCTTTTTAGGGCTAGCTGAACGTAAAGTAATGGCTTTTGACTCAAATCAAGTTGTAAAAGCGGGTAGGGAAGGAGGTAAGGTTTTAGCTTAAGGAAGCAGGCAAGGATCAACTAGATTAATGAAATCCCTTGTCTCAAGGATTCCTTCACAGTAATGGTCATAAACCCTTTTTTTCACAAGCCGGATAAGGGCGCTAAGCAGTGATAAAGACTCATTGTTTCCCTATATTATACACTACTTGACACAAGACTTGTTTTCCTTATTTTAGCTACTACCTTTCTCCTCCACCCTTATGATCTCTCTGAAGAATCGAGCCCACAAGAGAACTTTCTTAAGAGACTATTATGAGATAATGAGCACCCAATGATGTATCAAAGCACACAATTGTGTGAGAAAGCAGGTTCAGTAATGATTCTTTCTCTTATGAGCAATAACCTGGTGTTGTATCAATTATCAAAGCACACAGTTGTGTATCAAAGAAGACCTAAATAGGTGAAATTTCTGATAAAATCTGGGCTCATGGTACGTCTCCTTCAACATTTCACTTTCCCATTTGAAAATCTTTCTCTTACCAGCATACTATATCTCCCCCGATTACATGATCAGACTTCTAATGGTAGTTCGTTCAGTCGCATCATTTTAGACTTAGAACATTCTAAGTAAAGATGACACAATTTTCAGCTGACATTTAAAACCAACGGTTAAAACTGGAGTTGAGATTGGCGACGTCGGTGCTGACGTCAGGCGACGTCGTTGAGTCGTCCTTGTTGGCACTCAGATGTTCCCAATGTCAAAGATGATGTTGGTAGTGACCGGGGAACTTATCGTGCCATTGTAGTAGCCGTGAGGCGTTGGCCTAGTTGGGTAGGCTTTTCGCCGAACGGCTGGTGGACGTCGGTGGTAGCCTTCGGTTCGACCGATCACGGATAACAATAGCGGGGCGCTCATGGGGTTGGCGTGGCTGGTGCTCGCCGTGGAGGGGACGGCGTCGGCGACGCCTTGGGAGACGCCGTTGTTGTCGGTGGCGTCCGTGGTAGTAGCGTCGTCGAGGGAGTCGTCCAGCGGCATGACCGCGAGGTGCGGCGTTGCCGCGAGCGTGTCGTCGATGTTGGCGTCGCCCGTAGGGTTGTCGTCCTTGGTGGTCGTCGTAGCAGGCTGGTCGAGCGTCTCCGGGAGGGCGGTGAAGTTGGCTTGCATCTTCCTGATGAGACAAGCAAGCTCGCTGAACTCCATCTGAAGCTTGGCGATCTTGTGGCTGTCCATCCGATCTTGGCGTTGGTGGTGGACGGAAGCCATCGGTGGTGGGAATCGTCCTGGTCTCGGATACCACCGTCGGTTCTGGCTAGATTGGGCGGAATTGACACTGATTCTTGATCGTCGGGCGGTGAGGACGGCGATGGAGGCGGCGATCGGGCGGCGTGATGGCGTAAGGGCGATGAAGAACGGCGAAGAAGAAGAGCGTTGAAGATGACGTGCGGTAGCCCGAGCGATGACGCGAGAGAGGTGAGGAGGTGGCGTGGGGCGGCGCTGCAAGCGCCGTGATGGCGCTTGATGGCGGTCGCCTCGGGCGGCGGCGTGGGGGCGCGGCGCAAGCAACTAGGGTTTGGGAGAGAGCCCGAGAGACAAGAGTTGTTGGGAGTTACCCCTTTAATTATTTTCTTCTTAAGATTCAACCGACTACATGTCCCTTGTATTTATAGTCCGAGGGAGACTTGCATGCTAAGATAGATCTAGAGGTTTCCTTATAGATTGGAATTCCTCTTTACAAGCAACCTATTTATTCCCTATTTTATTCCTATCTTTATTCCTTAAATATTCCTTACTTAATTGCGAAGCAACCGACGTGGCGCATTTACGGCGGACGATGGCGGCGGCCGGCCGGGGCCTTGCCAAGGCGCCAGGCCTTGGGCCCTAGGCGGCGGCGGTGGTTTTCCCCCTTGTTGGGCCCTATTCGGCGATCTCTTTTTGGGTCATGACAATATATGTTATATCACTACCATTTCTTCATATATCATCATACATCTATTCGAGGATCTAAGAAATGTGGAGTGAATGGAACAATGCGTGAGAAAGGTGAAGAGAACAGATCGATTACCACTCCGAGCAGGATGATTATTTTAAGCCTTTGCATGTTGGTTCTAATCCGTAGCAATTGCAGCACAAGCACTCCAAAAACATGCTCCCTGGTTTGGAGATGCAGCTCCAATGCTGAGAAGTGGGTGAGTGTCACTGGAAGTCATGCTACCTCTTGCCAATCGAGGTCAACAACGTTGTCAAAGGTCAGCTCACGAAGCTCCGTCCAGAGGTGGCGCCATGGCTCGGAGAGGACGCTAGTGCACATAGCTTCGTGTGTACATGGGAGGCGGGCAAGCACCTCGAGGCACATGTCTTTGGGGAGGCTACTGATGTGGTCCTTCCCGTCATCGCCATGTTGGCTGCGCCGAGGACGGACGCGACACAAATCTCCTCGGTGCACTGACAGCAGACGACCTGATCGTAATTGCATGGCCATGGCTCTTCAACTACGATACGAACAATATCAAAGCGAGATTGTGTATAGAACACAATGAATTAATGAAATAAAAAAAAAGGAGTGTATAGAGCACAAATCCTAAAGCACAATTAAATGTATAAATATTATAAATTTAGTAAAAAAAAATGTCAACTGATAAATCAGAGCATATGTAGACATAAGTATATATAATTAATTGAAGGGAGGAATTTCTACAACAAAGGAGGAAAGAACCTTGACGTTGTGTATGTAGAGGGACAGGATGTGTTGCTTGCCGCATCTGTCTCGTTCCCCACCTCTATGGCCGGGACCATCTCCATCGCCAACTTCAACTTCAACCAAGCGATGCGCCATCTATCGTTCTCAACACACCCAACTATATAATCTTCAGGAAAACACTCAAAGTACGACTTCTCCAGCTTGGGTGTTGACACTGACATGGTGAACTTACTCGAGAAAGACGAGAACACAAAATCCTCGAGATTGGGGGCCACGATGTGGACATTCACCGGTTGTTTGATGCTATGCAGGTGCCACACGAGCTCGTTGAGCGAGCTGGACTCGACGGTGAGCGCCTTAACGCCTCGGGGGCAGTTTCCATCAATCTTGAGCATGCGTAGGCACGGCCAACGGGGAGGAGAACACTGGGGTTGAGGTCGATGATGCCAGGACCGCCAAACATTTCGCTACCGGAGATGGTTAGACGCTCGAGAGAGGCGAAGCTGCCGTTTGGTGGTAGCTTGAACCGTAGGCCCGGGATGTGCAGCTCGATCGAGATGGCACATGCAAAGCAAGGCAACATGAAGTGTGCATTGCGTTGCTCGCACAACCTCACGACGAGCTCCAGTGGCTCAAGCTTGTCGGCGGCGTAAAAAAGTGAGGAGATTCTCACGCCCCTGAGCTTGCCGGCGATTTGAGTGCAAAGTCGGTTGCGCTTGGGCTGGACCAGGGCGAGGGTGTTGAGGAGCCAATCGATGTCAACAACGTTGTCAAAGGTCAACTCACGAAGCTCCGTCCAGAGGTGGCGCCATGGCTCGGAGAGGACGCTAGTGCACATAGCTTCGTGTGTACATGGGAGGCGGGCGAGCACCTCGAGGCACATGTCTTTGGGGAGGCTACTGATGTGGTCCTTCCCATCATCGCCATGTTGGCTGCGCCGAGGACGGACGCGACACAAATCTTCTCGGTGCACTGACAGCAGACGACCTGATCCTAGTTGCATGGCCATGGCTCTTCAACTACGAACAATAGCAAAGCGAGATTGTGTATAGAACACAATGAATTAAGGAAATAAAAAGGAGTGTATAGAGCACAAATCCTAAAACACAATTAAATGTATACAAATATGATAAATTTAGTAAAAAAAATGTCAACAGATAAATCGGAGCATATGTAGACATAAGTATATATCATTAATTGAAGGGAGGAATTTTTGCAACAAAGGGGGAACGAACCATGATGTTGTGTATGTAGAGGGACCGAATGTGTTGCCTGCCACATCTGTCGTTCCCCATCTCTATGCACTACAAGAAATTAGGCCTTCTATGACAATTCTCATATGACAAAGCCCTCTTTAGTCATAGAAACGATGCGTTTGTGACAATTTTTTTCGACGGATGACAAGTGTTTATGACTAAGTTGTGCTTTAGTCATAAACAAATGTCACCATATGCATTTCCCAATCTTTGTGACAATAGCTCATGACAAAAGTGATCAAATCTAATGTCATTAATTAAAAACATATTAAAAAACACCTTGCCAAAGCCTTAGGCGGGTGGGACCCACATGTCGACTAGATGTGTACTAATTGAGCGGGTGGTATCCACATGTTAGTTAAATGTTATCCGTAAAACATTTATAGCCCCCTGTTATAATTGTGACACCGCGCCCTCGAGCCGCACCGCCACGGCCCTTCCGAGGGCGTGCACGCCGCGTACACATAGCACCTTGCTTACACTTTTTCGCCCCTCGCCGCCGTGTAAAAAGGGTTAACCCGAAGGTGATATGGCCGGAAGGCAAAGGCTTATAAGTTGGTTCCACCCTTACTTAACCAAAGCAAGGTGATACTAAACATGTGCACTTTCTGACTCATAGGCCCCTACCGGGCCACATCCAATTGTCTTAGGGTGTTACATACACCCCTCCTCAGGACTCGGCGCCCCTCGCCGAAGCCAACTTAACCAGGACCTCCCCCTCTTGGCCACGTCGCGGCATCCGGTGTCGGCACATGTACCCTATGGCCGAACAACTGCGACTACACCACCGGCGGAAACCGCAAGGGTCGGCTCGATACCATTTGTGACACCACGCCCCAAAGCCGCCGCATGCCCTTTCGAGGGGCGCCGCATACACATAGCACCTTGCTTACACTTTCGTCCTCGCTTCGTGTAAAAGGGTTAACCCGAAGGTGATATGGCCTGGAAGGCAAAAGGCTTATAAGTTGGCTCCACTCTTACTTAACCAACGACAAGGTGGTACTAAACATGTGCACTTCAGACTCATAGGCCCCTCACCGACCACATCCAAATTGGTAGGGTGTTACAATAATTAAGAAAACTAATCTCGTATTTGGATTTGCATGAATTTATTTTTAAGACAAACTCCAAAATAGTAAGTAAAAGATGCTTGAACCCATCACCTTATGTGTCAGTGAGATGTGTACTAATTGAACAAGCGGTGATATTTACGTGTTAGTTAAATATTAACCAACAGACATTTATAGCCTCTATTATAATAAATAACTTAACAAAACTAATTGTGTGTTCGGATTTGCATGAAAAAATTTAGAAAAAAAAAAAAACTCAAAAATATCAAGCAAAAGATCATTGAATTGGCCACCTTTACGTTTTGATGCTAAACTAAACCATTTGAGCTAGCCAGTTCAACCTCCATGAGCTTGTCATCGTTAGAGGGAAAAGCGAAAATTGGTGACAAAAAATACGTAGAAGGCGAGCTTCCGAGCAACTACGCCAACTAAGTTAACCACTCGGGACGGATGATTATTTGTTGTCACAATTTTTCTACAAACACCAGTGCAAGGAAAAACATTAAAAATATTTGGGGCAAAAGGGAATAACCTCCCGCTTGGTATATTTGACTTTTGTTTTCTAAATGAAGAATTAATTAACAAAGAAAAGATCATAAAAAGAATGCCAAGCGCACACACACCAACAACCGCACGGGAACATCCCTGACCCCTGTACCCCGCTGGCAACCCCAATCCAAAGTGGAAAAATATTTTAAAAAAATTGCTGCCAGGAGGTTCGAGCCTGAGACCAGGATGGGGCAAAACTGAAGTAGTACATCTGAGCTAGGACACAGTTTATCCTACGTCTAGCACTTCAAATTTATATATAGACGTTAGCATCGCAGCTAATGGTGATGAAAACCGGCCCAAAGACCAGCGCGGCCCAGTAGCGTACGATGCACTCAAGTGGAGACCGGCCCAGACATGCAGTTTAACAAACCCAGCAGAAATCGGTGTTTGTTGGCCCATTAGAAACCACAAAAAAGACGAGGCCATGGACACTTAATTCACTATTTCATTAAATGTAAAAATGTTGTCTTTAACTAAAATAATTAAATTTATTATTTTAAACAGAAAAATTGTTTTTCACATTATATTTACGTAAAACTTTTCATGGGTGGACTCAGTTCAACGTCGGTGAAGTCAGCGAAAATTGATTAAAGTGAAAAAAAAAACCTTTGTGAAGCATGTTCAGTATGCCTAAGTGAAATGGCTTGAAAATTTTTTTGGTAGTCATCTACATCCAAAAATATGGTCTCATACAAGATCTTAGATTTTTTTGATGATTATTTTTATTATTATATTTTTATCGATGGTGTGTGAGATAAGATATTGTGAATTACAGACTGAAAACACTAGAGTTTTGCAACGACCTTCACATAAGTTTGTCTCCTAAGGCACAAAAGATTCTGTGGCAAAGTTTGGCACCGTTCTGAATCTTTTTTGGGGTGGACTCACTTCAAAGTATAAGTATTGGGTGAAGTCGTGCGGAAATTGATTTAAACTAAAAAAAAAGTATCAAACTAATTCAGAAAAATCTCAAACTTGGTGGTTTCTTAACATGGGACATCAACAAGCTTGGGAAAAGTTTGAGACCAATATGACACTAAAAAGCACATGGAGCACAAAATCTATAAGCCTTGGACGAGGATGTCCGCGTGATCCATGTGTATTTGAGTGTTGTATTGGTCTCAAACTTTTTCTCAGGCTTGCAAATGCCTTGTGTTAACCAACCACCGAGTTTGAGATTTTTCTAAATTGGTTTGATATTTTTCTCTCATTTAATTGAATTTACGTGCGACTTCATCCAATAATTATAAGATAAACTGAGTCCACCCTAGAAAAGATCCGCAACGGTGCCAAACTTTACCACAAGGTTATCTTGTGTCTTAGGAGACAAATTTATGTGAAGGTCATTTGCAAAACTCTACTGTTTCGATCTATAATTCACCATAATATGTCTCATGCAACATAGATAAAAAAATATAATAATAAAAAATAATCATTAGAAAAACTTAAGATTTTATGTGGGACCATTTTTTAGGTGTAGATGACTATCAAAAAATTTCAAGTCATTTTGACATAAAAGCTAAACATGCTTCACAAAGGTTTATGGAGGCTTTCATCAAACCATGTCTATATAAATAGATTCTTACGGATTTCGAGGTCCATGTGCTTTCTAGTGTCGTATTGGTCTTAAAATTTTTTTCTCGGGCTTGCGGATACCATGTGTGAAGCAACCGCCAAGTTTGAAATTTTTCTAAATTGATTTGATACTTTTCTTAGTTTAATTGAATTTTCACGCAACTTCACCCGGTAATTGTATGCGATGAACTGAGTCCACCCACAAAAAAATCCGAAATGGTGCCAAACTTTTCCCACATGGTCTCTTGTGCCTTAAGAGACCAATTTCTATGGAGGTCATTTGCAAAAAACTCTAGTGTTTTCAATATATAAATCACCATATTTTGTGTCACGCAACACAATAAAAAATATAATAATAAAAATAATCATCCGAAAAAGCTAAGTTCTTGTGTGGTACCATTTTTTTGGGTGTAGATGTCTACCAAAAAAAATTTTAAAATATTTCGACATAGGCGGTATCGAAACATACTTCACAAAGGTATATGGAGTCTTTTTATCGAACCGTGTATATACACGTGGTTTCTTACATATTCTAAGGACCATATGCTTTCTAATGTCATATTAGTCTTAGACTTTTTCTTAGGTTTTGCAGATACCATTTGTGAAGCAACTACCAAGTTTATTTTTTTTTGAATTGGTTTCCTTTCTCAGTTTAATTGAATCTAAATGCGACTTCACCTAATAATTATACGATGAGCGATCGATTTTGAAGTATTAAATTAATTCAAATTAAAAAGTTGTAAATATCAAAATTTCATTACATTTTAAGATCTATAAAAATTTATTTTGGTGAATTCTGCGTTTCAAAAAAAAATAGTAGTTAATATAATGCAATGGAAAAGAATACTTTTAATATAATGCAATGGTAAAAAAATCAAAATTTTTAGTCAATTCTCCATCGCCCCGCCAAACCCCGCCAACGCGCGTGCCCAGATTTTGATGGAGAAAGACAGTTGTAACCTTACCAGCTTAGCTGACGCCGCTCAGCCTAGGTGAGGGCATTTTCGTACAAAGCCAACCGATGTGTGCGCCTTCCATACGTATACGACTCCTGCGGCTGCCGCGTCCCATCTCCAAGCAGAGTCCACATCGGTGACGAATCCAAACTTTCTCTGTCCCACGTCTTGCACTTTGCATGATCGACATCCAATATAATAATACAACCGACCAATATAGAGGTCACTTGCATTGATTTAATTTAATTTCGATGACGCGTGACTCAACCAGCCATGATTTCCTGTGAGCTCGAAGGTAATGCATGTGTATGGATTTGAGACTCATTTGATTCTTGCAACTCATAGTAGAAAATTTTGGTTCCAATCCAATACGGATGCGTTGGATGGATTGGTCCTTGCTCCTTCTCGATATCATATCTCGGGACGGTGACTGATTGTACTAAAAAAAATATCATCATTAAATCATGAAATAAATCTATATCTATATCTATTTTATACCTAGGATACAAACTTAATTGGATAAGTAACATTATTCTTTATATTAGATATCATGCTTATATAAAAATTATAGCTTTTCAAATTGATTAATATATACATAAATAATATAATCTATTTATACCTAGGACACAAACTTAATTGGATAAGTAACATTATGCTTATATAAAAATTATAGCTTTTCAAATTGATTATAAAAATATATATATAAATACATATATAGCGACATGTCCTCATCCCCTATTAATGTTTGATGATTGTTTACTCCGTAACAACGCCGCGGGCAAATTTGCCCGCCGAGTGCCGTGGCGGCCTCGCTGCACCTTTGCCGCCGCCGACGCCCCTCACCCCAAGCAACACCGCATGTCCGCCCACGCCTCCGACCTTGCAAGCCAGCCGCGCCCATGGCGTGCTTGCTTTGCTAGCTCGCGTGCGTCGCGTACTAGCTGCGCTTTCATGCTTATGCGTTCGCATTGAGGTCGGAGAAAGCGGAGAACGAGATGAGAGAGTAAAGGATAAACCCAGGATCTTTTAAAACAACCCGTAGCATCGCGCGGACGTGTTTTGCTAGCTAACCCTATAATCCCTCCCCATTCCCAAATTTCTCATCACTCTCGGCCGCCAGTCCAGACGGTCGACTCCCTCCCTCCTTCCTGTTGCCGCTCCAACTAGAAGGAAGATGACACCGGAGAGGAAGAGGCCGGCCAGACCATCGATGGCGCAGGTCCCAGGTACCTTCTTGGCCCTTAGTCCTTAGGGTTACGGGGTAGGTTACCACGGCGCCGCGAGCACCAGGGCCCAACGGCCGCGAAGCCGGGGCGGGTTTCCCCATATGCGCGGCGCGCGGAGGCGCTAGCGCGAGGAGATGGGGGCGGCGGCCAATGGCTCCTGCTGGGGCGGCGTTGCATCGTGGTTTGCTTTGGTTCCGGCCGGTGATATCCCAGCCAAATGCGCAAAGCCCACGGGAATGGAATGGAATGCCCCTGTTAATCGAGATGCTGCAGCAGAGTCGCGCGCGCGCAGCAGTGGTTGACGAGAGCGAAAGCAGGGGCGTCTTTGTTTAAGTGCGTTTGCTTTGGTGATCTGTTGTGTTTCAGTGTGAATGGGCATTCCATTCCCGTGGGCTTACATGTTCGAAAATCTGTGCGTTTGCTTTGGTGATCTGTTGTATTTGACAAAAAAAACACTTACATGTAGGCTGTAAGCTAGCAGAGCTTTGGCGAGATGACCTTTGCAGCTTTGCTGCTTTTGTATATTGTTGATTATTCATTAAAGAGGAAAAGGGAACTAAAATCTGAATCTGATTATTAATTAAAGGGGAAGAGGAAACTGGAATCTAAATCCTGGTATTTTTAGTATTTGTAAGTCGACCACTGTTCTTTTTTTTATCTTGACAAGTTAGACGCTACATTCATATGCTTGTATTGTTACTACTACTGTCACTTTTGATTATTTCATTTTCATTTATCTGCTACTGATTTCAATGTACCAATGTATCTGTAGAACCACCGTGTTAACTGACATTGAGGAGAGGGCTAAGAATATCATGAGGATGAATCAGAGGATGCAACAGTTAGGTATCTATAGACTAGCAAAATGACAAGCTTAGTGAAAGCATTGAACTTGAGGTACCAACTCTTCTACTACACAACATATTAGCTATTTTTGAGTGATATTTGTATGTACCTTTGAAGTGGAAATCTCAGTATCTTATGGTGTCGTGTCTCTGTTTTCTTTGTATGGCTCTGGCACAGCCTGCTACTGCAATAGGAACATCATCCAAGAGGGTCCTAGCACCTAACAGTTTGGAACAAACAAGGTGCAGCTGCCCTAAAGCCTAGTCACAGCAACAGAGGTGCCACCATCAGTACTAGATTCTACTTCTATCTAGAATAATGAAGGGATGGACATTACTGAAGAAGGCAAGTGCCTTCAACTATTTATTTCAATGTCAATTTTTGTGATCTGATTCGTTTGTAATAATTGCATGAATCTTATTATTGGCAATAATGTTTTTGAAATATATTATTTAGGCATTGGGGGCGACTATGGGCAAAGAGCTGGATAGCATAACTAAGGTTTAGGGACTACGATACGGTTGTTATAAAAAGGGAAAAGAAGGCCTAAAAGCACCTATGCAGGCCGCAATGTTGGCCTCTGAGGGTGGGGATCATACTCAGGCAGCATGTACCCATACTTACAAGTTGGAAATAATACAAGGACCAAGGCCAATTCAAGGAACAGTTGGACAACCGTTGGCAAACTATCTGTAAGATGCTATTCGACTGGTTCAATATATGCTAATTCTGTCCTTTGCATTTTTGAATACTAATGTTATGCTATTCAATGTATAGATAAACTTTAGCTTGACTGGTGAAAAGGAGAATGATGTAAATTCTATGTGCTGACATGCTGAAGGGTGGAACACGCCAAAACACAAGGTATGGTTTATGCCAATATTGGTTTTCTTTGAGTCTGCTAGTTGGATTCGAGCACTACTTCCTAATGTGTCTTTCAAGATAATGAACGTGTTGGCCATACAAATTATGGGCTGTGAACTCAGTTATGTAAACTCTCTTTAATTGAGATATGTGTGTTGGTGATGTGTTTTCAAGCTGGTATGAATGTGCTCTGTTGCTCTGCATAGTTCTTGGTCCTTTATGTTTCCTGCTGCACCGTTCCAGTTAACTTGTTGTAATGTGATGCTTTGTTCCTGTCAACAGTTTGGTTGCTGGAATATATTTGTACAGTTTTACTATCTTTTTAGCCTAAACTGTAATATCATTGGTTTATTTGTAGGCCTAGTTTCATATTGACAGCATTGCTCCATAATTTATTTGTAGGTCATAATCTGCAATATCATTGGTTTATTTGTAGGCCTAGTTTCATATTGACAGCATTGCTCCTTAATTTATTTGTAGGTTATAATCTGCAATGGAGTGCTCATATGAGTAATTAGCTCATATCATCCATGATTTTATAGTAGTACAAATTACATTTAATGTATTGTGCATGATCAGATTCCTCATACAACATCAGATTGTTCTGACACTGTTTTTGCAGGCTGTTGACTCATCGTGGTGACTTGTGAATGGAGTTTGGTGTGACTGAGTGGAGTCTTACACCATGTCTTTTGGCATGACTGGACTGAAGTGTGGCTGTTTCTGTTAGTGATCTCTGGATGACAAAAACTTGTGTATGCTATTGTTGCCATGGCTGAAATTGCAAGTGGAGTGATTGTTGTAGTCAACAGGCAATGATTAGTGACCTAGTGATCTGTTGGACTTGTAGAATGGTGGCTGTATTTTTGTTATGATTTATTTGTGTGGATGGTGAATGTTTAGAACTATTGTATGAACCATTATATGGTTGTATCATGTATGAACCATTATTTTTAGAGGAAATGAGCTGTTTGGATGTCAAATTATTTTTGTTATAAGATCACAGGTTGTTTATATTAATTATATGATGAAATGGGTTGAAATATACTACTGGGCTTACATGCAATAATTAAAAAGGCTGTTGAAAAATGGGCCTAAATTGGGTGGCTGGCCTATGGGCTAGTTAGGCTTATTTGAATTATAATTGTAAAACCAGCCCATGTTATAAATGGGCCAAATTCATTTTTGTGACAATTATATTTGTCATACTCCACATGCCACGTCATATGCCACGTCGTACGAATAGACACTTGTCAACCTCTCATCTAATGTACTATGACAAATATAATGACAAATATCATTGTCATAGACCGGTGACAAGCATGCAATTGTCATTAGGATTAATGACAATTGGGTCTATTAGTCACGTAAGGGGAATGTTACTGAGATTCAATGACTAGAGCTACTTTGTCACTAGTGTGTCACAGAAGGGGTACAATGACAAGAAAAAAAGACTGCAATTGTCATAATCAATTAGTCATAGAAGGCCTAAACTCTTGTAGTGATGGCCGAGACCATCTCCATCGCCAACTTCAACTTCAACCAAGCGATGCGCCATCTATCGTTCTCAACACACCCAACTATATAATCTTCAGGAAAACACTCAAAGTACGACTTCTCCAGCTTGGGTGTTGACACTGACATGGTGAACTTACTCGAGAAAGACGAGAACACAAAATCCTCGAGATTGGGGGCCACGATGTGGACATTCACCGGTTGTTTGATGCTATGCAGGTGCCACACGAGCTCGTTGAGCGAGCTGGACTCGACGGTGAGCGCCTTAACGCCTCGGGGGCAGTTGCCATCAATCTTGAGCATGCGCAGGCACGGCCAACGGGGGAGGAGAACACTGGGGTCGAGGTCGATGATGCCAGGACCGCCAAACATTTCGCTACTGGAGATGGTTAGACGCTCGAGAGAGGCGAAGCTGCCGGTGGGTGGTAGCTTGAACCGTAGGCCCAAGATGTGTAGCTCGATCGAGATGGCACGTGCGAAGCAAGGCAACACGAAGCACGCGTTGCGTTGGTCGCACAGCCTCACGACGAGCTCCAGTGGCTCGAGCTTGTCGACGGCGTGAAGCAGTGTGGAGATTCTCGCGCCCCTGAGCTTGCCGTCAATTTGAGTGCAAAGTCGGTTGTGCTTGGGTTGGACCAGGGCGAGGGTGTTGAGGAGCCAATCGATCCAGGTCAACAACGCTGTCAAAGGTCATCTCACGCAGCTCCGTCTAGAGGTGGCGCCATGGCTCGGAGAGGACGCTAGTGCACATAGCTTCGTATGTACATGGGAGGCGGGCGAGCACCTCGAGGCACATGTCTTTGGGGAGGCTACTGATGTGTTCCTTCCCGTCATCGCCATGTTTGCTGCGCCGAGGACAGACGCGACGCAAATCTCCTCGGTGCACTAACAAAAGACGATCTGATCGTAGTTTCATGGCCATGACTCTTCAACTATGAACAATAGCAAAGCGAGATTGTGTATAGAACACAATGAATTAAGGAAATAAAAAAGGAGTGTATAGAGCACAAATCCTAAAGCACAATTAAATGTATAAAAATATGATAAATTTAGTAAAAAAAATGTCAACAGATAAATCGGAGCATATATAGACATAAGGATATATCATTAATTGAAGGGAGGAATTTCTGCAACAAAGGGGAACGAACCTCAACGTTGTGTATGTAGAGGGACAGGATGTGTTGCCTGTCGCATCTGTCATTCCCCATCTCTATGGCCGGGACCATCTCCATCGCCAACTTCAACTTCAACCAAGCGATGTGCCATCTATCGTTCTCAACACACCCAACAATATAATCTTCAGGAAAACACTCAAAGTACGACTTCTCCAGCTTGGGTGCTGACACTAACATGGTGAACTTGCTCGAGAAAGACAAGAACACAAAATCCTCGAGATTGGGGGCCACGACGTGGACATTCACCAGTTGTTTGATGCTATGCAGGTGCCACACAAGCTCGTTGAGCGAGCTGGACTCGACGGTGAGCGCTTTAACGCCTCGGGGGCAGTTGCCATCAATCTTGAGCATGCGCAGGCACGGGCAACGGGGAGGAGAACACTGGGGTCGAGATCGATGATGTCAGGACCGCCAAACATTTCGCTACCAGAGATGGTTAGACGCTCGAGCGAGGCGAAGCTGTCGGTGGGTGGTAGCTTGAACCGTAGGCCCGAGATGTGCAGCTCGATCGAGATGGCACGTGCTAAGCAAGGCAACACGAAGCGCGCGTTGCGTTGCTCGCACAGCCTCGCGACGAGCTCCAGTGGCTCGAGTTTGTCGGCGGCGTGAAGCAGTGAGGAGATTCTCGCGCCCCTAAGCTTGCCGGCGATTTGAGTGCAAAGTCGGTTGAGCTTGGTCTAGACCAGGGCGAGGGTGTTGAGGAGCCAATCGAGGTCAATAACGTTGTCAAAGGTCAGCTCACGAAACTCCGTCTAGGGGTGGCGCCATGGCTCGGAGAGGACGCTAGTGCACATAGCTTTGTGTGTACATGGGAGGCGGGCGAGCACCTCGAGGCACATGTCTTTGGGGAGGCTACTGATGTGGTCTCCTGTCATCGCCATGTTGGCTGCGCCGAGGAAGGATGCGACGCAAATCTCCTCGGTGTACTGACAGCAGACGACCTGATCGTAGTTGCATGGCCATGGCTCTTCAATTGCGAACAATAGCAAAGCGAGATTGTGTATAGAACACAATGAATTAAGGAAATAAAAAACGAGTGTATAGAGCACAAATCCTAAAGCACAATTAAATGTATAAAAATATGATAAATTTAGTAAAAAAAATGTAAACAGATAATAGGAAAAGTTATCGAAAAATAAGTGAATGATGCATGCAACATCACAAACGGATCATAAATCGACGACGAGAGAAGCACACAAAATTGACTAGATTTCTCATGTCAGGCTTGGGGCAGGCCTGGCTACGCAATTTACATTATAAAATCGTTCAAATAAATATTTTGTGCTGGTCTTGTGCCAAGAAAATGTTTCTATTCAAAGGGGTCAATACCTAGGCCATTATCCACTAAGACTCGTTGGTAGGAGCCAAAAACCCGATGAGCTTGGGCCGTGCAGACTCGGGCCCAATTTGCTCACATATATCCACCCCCACCGAGCTAGCTCTTCTTCTTTTGCCGCAATGGGTGTTTCTTATTAAATCCAAATGGTATCCAGGCTCCAACCTTGATGGTATCCAGATCTATGGTTACAATCAAGATTTTCTTTTGGGAAAAACTAAATCCAGATGCTCTTGATCTACGCTTAACGCGATGGTCCTCGATTTGGAAAGAAAATGCATTTTGGACAGAAATAAATCAAAAGACAAGTAAATCTAAGCAGAGAATGAAACGACATCAAAGGAGCAAAAGTAAAAATGAATTCGAACCTCTGACAACTTGATCACCTCAAACAATCTCACTTCTTTGTTGAGGACCTCTTCGATTCCCGTAACTCCGACAATCTCCAGATCTAGGGTTAGAATTCAAGCGTATTTGTTTTGGGGAGGGGGAAAGGATGATTTGGTGGCCATAGGTTCTATATATAGAGAGAGAGAGGGAGGGAGAGGGAGATGACAAGGGAGGTTGTTGGCCTAGCGGCGGCGGCGGTGCCCCTAACAATCGGCTAGTGGCATTAGGGTAGGTATAGTGTTTTTTTTTTGAGAATGACACAAGATAACGCAGACACTCACAACACGCCGCGCACACTCACCCCTATGAACACACGCACGCAAAAACCCTACCCCTATGAGCACCTCAAGGACCGCTGGGCCGGCCGACAGATCCGGAGATTCTCGGTCACCATAGGCGCCTCGCCGTCGACGGAACGCCGCTACCACTTAATGCACAACGTCGGTAAATCCCGGGAAAATCCCAAGAAAAGGTGCGAAAGCACCGGGATTTGAACCCCTGGTGGGTAGCGTCCCCATCTGGACCATCCTACCATTGGACTACAAGCCAATTCGCGGTAGGTATAGTGTTTTATTTTTTTGTGTACTGATGATGTATCGTCCTTTTTTTAGGCTGGTTGAAAGGCCATGGCGCCCAAGCCCAAGTTGGCTACTCATTTTAGTCACTGCTAATTTTCCCCTGTTTTCTATTATTTTGGCCACAAGAAGACCTTGTTTTTTCATCCTTGAACCATGTGGATTGAGGGAGATTGGAGGGGATTTTGACTCAATGGGGATCCAATCCTCGTCAATCTCTCCCAATCCCCTTGGTTTTGAGATAAAATAAACAAGGTCAAATTCTGTTGTTTTACCATAAAAATTATTTTTCCCATGTGTGTCATTTCCCTATGGTTTTGTTTTCTTAGATAATGAAAAAGAAAATCTAGCTTCGTTCTCAAAGGAGAGGAATCAAATCATATCACCTTATTGCGAATAAATAAATAAATAAAAAAATCACTCCACGACGATAGAAACAAGCTTACAAACAAAACTGTCTCAAAACACAATTATGCAAATAAAAGGCCATCTCTAGGATGTGATTCTCAAGCTTGTAGCAAGCCTCTAACGCCAACTTTACTATGCCTCACACGGCTGCAACTTGGTCCTGAAACGAAGCAATGTATTCTTTGGAAAAGAAAATGCAGAAAGAGTTCTGTGTCGACATTGTTAAAAACAACTCCATTCCTTGTTAGCCAAATAAGACAACAAATTTTGGCTCCTCCCATCAATAAAAAGTATCTAACAAATTTTAACCCTACTAGAAGGAAAAAAAAATGTCATTTTCATGCAGTTTCCATACAAACACATCAAAACTATGTCGAAGATTTACATTGGCCACTCAACCTAGCAATTAAGTTGCTCCACTTTAGTAGTTTGTTCCTCACTAATACTATCCTAAAAAGAAACATAAAGTGGAACTATTCTTAGGACCCAGCAATCTTTTATTGTTTCTACGCGCTATTTTATACAAAGTTCATAATTGGATTGGGTTTTGATTATCTACCAAGCATCTTCCCACCACAGTATCAAAGCACACAGTTGTTGCAAATACCACTCAAAGATATGCCAACACTGGCAGTATTAGTTGTTGGCTCTCATTGGTACAGCCATAGGTTTTGTCTAGGCGTATCTAGTTTGCAACTTTTGGGTGAAACCAAAACATTGAAAGCCCGTGTTGGAGAAGCCTTAACTAGCATATTTCTAGCTTTTGTTTAATTTCTCTACAACATAAAAGGGATGAAAAGGAGGCTTTCGTTTCGTGCGGTAAAAAATTTAGTACGTCGTGGCCTTCCCCGTGCGATCACGCGCGGTTAAAAATAGAAATCAGCTTCAACATGCGATCCCGGCCAGATACGAAAGGAAACACCTTCCCGTGCCGCGATTGATGTCCTAGAAGGAAACCCCTTCCCATCCTAGAAGGAAAACCCCGACGTGCTATTGATTTCCTGCCCGCCGTAGCCTGGGATCCTTCCAATCACGTCTACGATCCCTCAGCCCTCCCCTCTCGTCACCACACCACCCTCGCTGGGAGCTCGCCACGACCTCATAAAATGAGCAGTGAATTCATTGTCGGGATTGAATTTAAAATGAGCAGTGGCATATTCTGATTTGCATATCTGATTTCATTAGGCTTTCTGTTTTGGGTCTCATAAATAATTGTTAGTCTCCCTGAATGTCAATTTAGTCTCCCTGGATTTTAGTTAACCCTATCAGATTAGGAATGAATGAATTCCTAAATGAAAGACGACTTTTATGCAGCTCAGCTAATTAGAACTACTCTGACTGGTTCCATGAAAAATGAAGCACTATCAGAATGCCAAGATTTAGCTTGTAATATTCCAATATAGTTCCAGGTTTCGTTGCTATTCTGATGGCACTTTTCTGTTCTGAAATAATGAAATGGCAGTTGCTTACCTACCTCCCCCCGTCCCAAAATAAATGACGTTTTGGGTTTTCGCCACATGAAGTTTAACTTCGATTTGTAGAAAATCGTAGAAGATTTAAATCTCTAAAATAAATTTGTTAAAAAACTAGACCAAAAGATCTTTCCAATGATACTAATTATGTAATATAAATATTAATCCTATTTTTAAAATATAATTGCCGGTAGATGTTTCTCGGGAAGTTTAAAAACGTCATTTATTTTTGGGGACGGAGGGAGTATCTGTTATAGGATTACAATTTCTATCAAGGCGAATTGTAAAAAGTCAAATAATAGAAGTTTTTTGTTAATTACGCTGCGGTAGATGAGCATAATGATTGTTGAGCCTTGCTCTGTAGTCTGTACTCACCCAGCTTGAACTTTGAAATATTGCACCCAACCTTGCTCTATGGTCAGGAGTTTGCATTTTGGATGTGGCATGCATACTTGATTTAATTTACTGATCGGTATATGCTTAATGGAATCAAAGCATTGAAATTAGTGACTGATTTACTGTGAATTTATATATATCCACCTTTCCTTGAGTTAAATGCACCGGAATCCACGACCACCGCGACTGAAGGGCTGGGCAGCTGCGGGCAGCTGCCGGACAGTTGCTCAAGATAGTATGATATATTTTTGGTTTTTAGGTCTTTTCATCTAGAACATTTCTTGGCTGCTTTCCAACTGGACTATCATGTCCCTAATGCCCATCAAGGTGAGGCCTTCACCTTCCTCTCCTAGGGGCTCAAATTTGTATACAACCTAAGATGTTGCAAAATAGCATATGAAATTCCTTCCTACATGGTGCTACAGATGAGCAATGGTTTTGTTTGATAGTCTCTGTTTTATATATCCAGCCACAACTGTGATTGGAGATACTTTGTATATTTCGCTACAAGTACAGATTTGCATGGAACACTCTCAATGAACTTGTCAAATTTATATAAAATGGAAAACATGCTATCTTTTGTTGCCAATTAATAGTTGGATCAGTGATGGTACCATCAGTTAGCTGGAAATAACAGCAACGTCATGTTACATGGAGACTCGGTACTGATTTTTTTTACTGCAACCTCCTTAGGACTTTCTCAATTAGTTGAATATTTTCAGGCCACAAAGCATGTCTCTGTTTATGCTGGTAACCTGGCATGTGCTGTTTTGAAGTTATTTTTTTTTAAACGACCCAATGTTCCTCGTTTTGCTACAAGCAACAGGAAACCCAATCATGGCTATTATTACCATTGCTTTGATGAAATGTTTTTTATCGCAACAATTGAAAATGGATAGACATAGATAAATTTGCTGCACATTTTGTACAGGTCACAGTTGGTCAAAAGAAATGTGCCCAAGGGGGAGGGTGTGGAATCCTATGGAGCAGAGCAGATGAAATGAGTTGTAAACACTCAGATTTTGTTTCACGTCGGCCAGGGGTCATGCGCAAAATGACTAGCTATGGTGGGCTGGAGTCACCTGGGAAACTACACTCAAATTTTGTGGGGTTAAAATCTATCATCAATTGTTTTCCTCTTGCACACATCATTTGGTGTGTTTTTATCTGATTGGAAATCACAGTATTTAGAAGACATCATGGTTCACCGTCTCCCCTAATTGTTGCCTGTAAGAGGGAGGTGAAATGATGACAGAAGGCTATGTAGGAGAAGATTCCCTGCTGCATATATGAAAGAAAATGGAACTTATTTACATTTCAAATGACAGATGCAATAAATGATTAAGACTTTTGGAAAAATATGTTAGCACCCTTCTAGCTATTCTGTATGTAGTGACAACATTTCGTGATCCCTGTGTCTACTCACGTTCTTTGATTGATGCTTCACATACCATTATTAAGAAGGCAAGGATAGTATTTGGATTGGTAATATTTAGATTCTCAAACCAGTATTTCATTATGGAATCCTAATGGTTATTCAAGTATTTTCGAGTAATATCAAGATTTTTCAGTATTAATGCCACTGAACTTTCAGTGCTCGGTTTAGTGATATGGAAACAACTCACAATTAGCTAAGTATTTCAAATTTGATAGAATAAACTTTGGGCCTTGTTTAGTTCTCTCCGGAAGTTAGAAATTTTGCAACCGACACTGTAGCACGTTTCGTTTGTTTGTGGTAAATATTGTCCAATCATAGATTTACTAGGCTTAAAAGATTCGTCTCATGATTTATAACAAAACTGTGTAATTAGTTATTTTTTTATCTACATTTACTTTGCTCTATTTATATGTCCAAAAAATTGATGTGATGGAGAGAGTGTAAAAATCTAGAACGAGAGGGGAACTAAACAAGGCCCCTGGACTTGTCCATGCCAATCAAAAGGATGATGAGTATTGTGCATTTAAGATCTGAGTTACTGTGTAATTATGCCATGGAAAGGTCTATATAGTAGATTAGAGCTATACGGTACATTAGGGCACTCACAGTATGGACTCTACCTATAGAGTTTGTGAGAGTTTCTGAAAACTTGAATGTGTTACTTTCACAAAACTTGTTTGGATTAAATGTCCCTTTAATGTCATTGTTTAATTTCATAGTATTATATCTTATGATGCGATCCATATGTTTTATATAAAATTTAGTTATCCCGTAGCAACGCACGGGCACTTAACTAGTCGTGTTCTAAGTTCTAGGTTTACTTATATCGGCAGCTCCGATTTCCAGCGATCAACTGGGGCAGGCACATAGAAAAAACAGTTTTGAATACGGTTCTTATAGTGACCGTGTTTAGTTTTTTACTGTCTGTTGCATCGGCTGCAGCTAATTTCCTCCGTAGAAGAACAATAACTAGCTCACTGCGGGTTTTGTTTTTGCCTTTGCTGCAGCTGCACCCTAGTGCTTCCGAGCAGGCTGAAGTAATTTGGTCGGATGACGGTTTCGGAGACGCTAAGAGCATCTCCAGTGGCACTATCTAAAACACACCATCTAAATATTTATTTAGGTATCACCTATTTTTTTTATCACCTATATTTTACTTCCAACTCTACCTAAATCGTGGCTTCTAATTCAATTTAACAACCAATTCGTTTGTCAGAGATGAACTCGGCGAACTCATCGCGACATGAGATTAGGTGCCGCTAGAACCGGGAGCGCCATCTACTGCCGGTGGGGGAGCTCGAGAGGCCGCGCCATTCCTCGGAGCGCTTTAGGGAAGGAAGGGACATGGTGATCGCTAGTGCCTTCAACACGGGTGTGTGTCGCAGGTCCGCCCAGGAATGGCTCCTTGTCGAGGCTGCCCGGGCCGGAGGTCACTGGGAGGGTTGGTGACACTCTGACTACGTCTGTTGAGTTCAGGAAAGCGGGGTCATCGCACGAGGAGTTACAGGCCATGCCGGGCCGCTCACCGTGAGTAGGGAGGGCACCATTGGGGGAGGGCCGATGTAGGCGAGGCCAAGGGGGGAGGCGACGTGTGGTCGATTCTGCGTGCGTAAGAGGAGAGAGACAAGGAAAAATAGACATGACATTTGTTGCGCCAGCAGAAGTAGGTAGTGGGAGACGAATTTATTGGGCCAACAAAAGTAGGTAGTGGGGAGACTAATTTATTGGGCCAACAAAAAGTAGGTAGTGGTAGATGAATTTATTGGGTCAACAAAAATAGATACTCCCTCCCGGCCCCATAATAAAGGACGTCTAGGTGTTTGAAATTTGTGTCCAAGTTTATTGAGTCTGTTCTACATTTGGACTATCTTCTGTCCAGGTTCACTAAACCTTTGGCTCCCCCCGCTGCAGCAGCGTCAAGCTTCTGTTAAAAGTGGGTTAGATAGACAACGAGTCTAGGTAGGCTACTGGGAATGCTCTAACTTCAGGTTGCATACCAAGCAGCACTAAATAAATAAGAAATGGCCAAAAACAACAGAAAAGGCACCAAAATTTGAAAAAAGGAGCCCACGGGCCAAATAGGAGGTTGGTCACAGGTTCACAGAGCGCAGCTCACGTGCGTCTCACTGAGCGGTGGCCCAGCCTCATCAGTGCTCCACCTTCCTGCTCGCTGACAGGTGGGGCCGGTGTTTGAACGCGGCTGTGGCTACGCGGCGACGAAGCCCCGTAAATGCTGCTGCCCGAGAGGGGCATTTCATTGCCGCAACTGCTTCTCTCTCCCTCCCTCTCTCTTCCACACATCTCCTTTCAATCCCAATCCCCGCCGCTTCTCAGTCCCGACCGTTTGCGCGTGCGCCGCTGGAAGCCTGGAAGGTTCTGGAACCTACTGAGATGAGGAGGAGGAGGAGCAGACGCCGATGCAATGGAGGAGCAGGAGGAAGTGGCCAGCGCGGTGCAAGGGTGGCTGTTGTCTTCGCCGTGCTGCTGGCCTGTGTCATGGCCTGGCCCTCGTCGGCGGCGCCGCCGCGCAGGGCTCCCACCTCCCCTCCGACTACAAAACCCTGAGCGGTACGGTAATGCACACGCACCCCAGCTTTCTCGACGCGTGTCGTCGTCTACTCTTCTGCTTCCCTTCGTGTGTTTGTTCGTATACGCCTCTACGACAGGTGGCGGTGCATGCTTGCCGCGGGGTAGATAGCCGCTGGCAAACCCAACTGGGGTTTTTATGATACTTGTTCTAGAATGTTCATTCAGGCCACCTCTCTTTGGCTGACGACATTAGGTGCTTTGTTTTCTAAGACATTTGTAGCAATTCGGTTATTGCTTGTGCAAATTGCCAAATTCCAGAATTCAGCTTGGGTTCTCTGAACTTCTGTCATATGGGTTCAAGTTCAGATTTGTATCTTTCATTCATGAGTTGAATTGAACCTGATATTTCATCAAAAGGAAAAATCGAACCTGGTAAAATTAATTGAGTGGATTTCCGGGAGTGTTTCCAGTTCTCCACAATTGAACCACTGCAACAATTATGAGCATCTGTTCTTTCTCCAGGTGCCGCTCCACTCGTGGTCGCCAAAGGTGGATTTTCGGGAGTGTTTCCAGATTCCAGCCAAGATGCCTATTCTTTCGCGATGATCGCCAGCACACCGGACACAGCCATGTGGTGTGACGTCCAACTAACAAAGGATGGTGTTGGAGTCTGCCTTCGGGACATAAATATGGAAAACTGGACCACTGTAGACCAAGTGTACCCGGCGAGAAAGCAGACCTATGTCATCAATGGCGTGCGCAAAACTGGATGGTTTGTTTCAGACTTCAACATTGCTGAGCTTCAGTCTGTTTATCGTGAGTACAACAATACCACTGCAAACCTTCCGTTCAAAGCGATTTGATCATTTCGATATCTCTGTACATATCAGATGTGTAGTAAGTAGAAACTATTTAATAGCTTGGAAAACACCAAGTAGATGCATAGTACATGCCACTAGACACCCCGCCAAATTTATGAGTCTTGGAAAATCATAACAGAACACCATGTTCTGTTTCGTTTTTATTTTGTTCTATATATATAGTAACTAGTTTTACATTGTGGACATTTTGAGTTGTTTGCGTTGACATTATCACCTAGTATTATTTTTTATGCTTGTTTGCTCAAAGCATTTCTATGATTATGTGCTTTTTATGGACTACAGATTTATTTTGATGATGTAAGCTATACTTCTTATGTTAACTGATATAATCTACTGTATTGAGCAGTAACACAAGGAACTTGGTCTCGCACTGACAGATTCGGACGGCATCTATCCGATCGTCAATGTTACTGACTTTCGCTCCCTTGTCATGCCGTCTCCTGTTTGGTTGAATATCCAGGTTGAATTATTCAGAATTTACTGTTGCTAGTGTTATACTACCTTCAAACGCTAATTTCATTTTCATATGTATAGCATGACATCTTCTACAAACAACATGGTTTGGACATGAGGAACTACATACTTTCAATCAAAAGGCTTGTATCCATGGATTATATCTCATCACCTGAACTGGGCTTCCTCAAAAATATATCTGGAAGAGTTGGTCACAAAACCAAGCTTGTGTTCAGATTTCTTGATAAAGCCCTCTTAGATCCTTCTATAAACCAAACATATGGTTTACTGTTGAGTAACCTGACGTTTATTAAGTCTATTGCATCTGGCATAATAGTACCTAAGAGTTACATCTGGCCAGTGTCAAAGGATAACTATCTACTGCCATCCACACCAATTGTCGCTGAAGCCCACAATGCAGGGCTGGAAATATATGCCTCTGATTTTGCCAATGATAGAATTATTCCATATAACTACAGCTATGAGCCGTTGGCAGAATACCTGAACTTTATCAATGATGGTGGCTTCTCTGTTGATGGTGTATTGTCAGAGTTCCCAGTTACTGCATCAGAGGCAATTGGTAAGCTACTAAGTTTTGCACTTTTGCGTTAGTACATGTTAAAGATCTAGCTACACTACTGGTATCGATTCTAACCTTTTCAGCCTATGAACTACTTCCTCTGTTCTCCTATGAACAATATTGTGGATTTTCACGTTTACTAAGTAAAAGGCATAATATTAAATCCTCCATCGAACTTGTCTTCTAACGCCTCGCTTGACTCGCTGCAAAACATTTTGCTTTCTGCGCGCCTTTCGTATGTGGTTTACACTCTACTGTCCAGCGATGAAATATTTTATCATTTTAGGGTTTAAAATAACCTTACCGCATTTTAAGATATGTCTGTGCCCATCACAGAAACATAGTGAGATGTTGAGTTGTTTTTATGAACAAATAAGTTGGATACAAATAACCTTACCACATTTTAATATATTTTTAATGTATTTGAATCTCCTTTATCTGCAGGTTGTTTTACTAACCTGAATTCAAATAAGACTGATCATGGTGAGTTTCATATGGGAGTAAGGCCTACTTAGTAATTGTACCGTGATGGTTGGATGTCTTCTATTTCTATTCAGTTTAATTATTTGTAGTTCTTCTTTGCAGGGGAACCCTTAGTTATCTCACATAATGGTGCTAGTGGAGATTACCCGGACTGTACAGACCTGGCCTACCATAGTGCAATTGATGATGGTGCAGATGTCATTGACTGCCCTGTTCAAGTGACAAGTGACGGAGTTCTTATGTGCATGAGTTCCACTAACCTGCTTGACACCACGAATGTTCAGAGAACAACTTACAGCTCTCTTGTTTCTGTTGTTCCAGAAATTCAGCCTCAACCAGGAATCTTCACATTCAACCTCACTTGGGCTGACATTAACAGTAATGCTTTGAAACGTGAGTTTGTTTGTAAAATTATAACATTAAAATTACATGAATAGCTCACAAAAGGCAGAAACTTATAAGTATCCTTTTGATTGGCCCTTTATATACAGCCAAAATATCTTCCCCAGTAAGTTCTCTTGTAAGGAACCCAAGGTACACAAACCAAGGGAAGTTTTTGAAGTTATCTGACTTTCTAGCAATTGCAATGGATAAGGAGCTGTCCCATGTCATGATCATCATTGAGGTGATACTTTCACTCGAAGTTTTGCTTATTTTGTTATCATTTCAAAGAAATGAACTTTCCACCTGATTTTTGTCTCTCTATTACGACTTTGTGATACCTGCCCGTTTCGTTCAAAAAAAGTATGACTATGTTACGAGCAAAAGTTCACCAGATAGTTAACCTCTCAATATGGTGATGCATAATCTACATTATCTGTTTTGTGAAAGAGCCCATCATCTGTTTTATATTGACAAATGATATAATTTGCTAACTGGTTGTCATCTCAATGAGTTCTGCTACATTTACTAGTATAGACATATCTTGTATAAACCTCGGCAAAGATTGTATTTTCCCCTTTAGCCTTTCCAAATATTCTACTCATCTTTCCAAAAGTCAAATGTTATCTAATAAATGGAACTCTTCATTGATCAATCTTTCTTTTTGTACTACAGAATGCCGCATTTTTTAGTAAATTCGCTGGGAATTGACATTGTTGATTCTGTAACCACTGCCTTAAGAGCTGCTGGCTTCAATAATCATCCTACCAAGGAAGTTCTGATCCAGTCAAAAGATAGTGCTGTTCTTGTCAAATTGAAGCAGCAGAAAACAAAATGCAAGCTTGTTTACACTCTACCCTCAGGCATCGGGGATGCTTCTAATTCCTCATTGAAAGACATTAAGAAGTTTGCTGAAGCTGTAATTGTTGACAGCAAATCTGTTTTTACTCTAAGTTCTGACTATATCATAAGACAAAACAGTCTTGTGCAAGATCTGCAGTCAGCAGGGCTAGCTTTGTATGCACAGGTGTTCCGGAATGAGTTTTTAGCGCAACCGGTTGATTTCTTCGGAGATGAAACTGTGGAAATCAATTACTATGTTCAATCATTTAATTTATCAGGCATCATAACTGATTTCCCGAAGACAGTCAGAAGATACAAAAGTAAGTCTTATTTGCCATGTCATGTGCATATAGTTCAGTCTTGCAGTGTTTTATTTTCTTCCCGGCTGTCTTCAGTAGTGAAGGTACAAGTTCCAAGGGAAGAGTTGGCTAGTGCTTCCAAGCCTCGTGATGTAATGTACTAACGTTCATTATAATATTTCTTCTTAATGCAAAACTCTCCTGTGTATTCTCAGGAAAAGAAAAAAAAAATCTACATATAGTGGGATCATTTTGCTGCATTAACAGCAGGGTATGATGGAAAATAGCATGTGAACATGGCTAGTGGTATTTAGGTCAATTTTCAAGTTTTTGCAATGATGGTGTCATTTGCCAACTGCACAGTTTCATGTAACTGTATTTAATTAGTAGTTGCAGTATTTATGCTCATTTTTCTGACAGCTGCATACTCTTGTACTGGCAGAAAACACTTGTACAGTTCTGGGAAAGGATATGCCCAGCTACATGAAGCCTCCTCAGGCTGGTTCCCTCGCACAGCTTCTCCAAGCCTACCAAATCCAACCTCCATCTCTGCCACCAATGCCGACACTGGATCCTTCAAGCGTGGAGGAGCCACCTCTTCCTACTGTTGCGCCAAGAAGTGTATCCGATGGTAGTTCCTCAGGGGGCAGCAGACCTCCTGGCACACCTTCTGATGCTCACACGTCTACTGTGACTGTTGGCATGCTACTTGTGATGGTTTTCACAGCTCTGATGATCTGAGAAAGACACACGAGACTATCTGTATAGTAGATGACTGAAGCTAATCTGATCTCCTTTGGATCCGAGCAAGCTTTGACTTGTGGTCTGGTACTACCACACACTCGTCTTCTCGTTTCCACCTTTATAAATTTGTCAGTAGAAAGGTTGCACTATCTAGTTAAAGCATTGTACCATGGCTGAGAAGTTCAAGTGAACTGTTCACTGTGAACAAGGCTGCACCGTTGTTGGAGGGCACCAGGCGATGGATGATGAATGAATCCTTGTTTCGTCAATGGACATGTGGGGTGCTCATGTTTATTTGGGGCCGTAGTTATTTTTTTAATGTACGTCGATGAGATAGAAAGTGTGAAATTCCATTTCAACATTCATACAACAGTCCATGGCCGATTGGAAATCGTCGAGTTACTGAGTCCTCATGAAAATTCAGAAGACAGAAGTACATATTACGGCGGCCTACTTTGACCGAGTACACCCGCTTTTTTTTTTTTTCTGAGCAAAGCATCCAACCTCCTCTATATCATGTTTTTTTTTTATACCTCCTCTATATCATGTTGTAGGAGGTGATAAGAACCAAACATATCTACCTATCAAATGGGAAATATATGGTGGTGGAAACATAGTAGGTGGAAACATGAAAACTAATTCAAAAAGTCATATATTCGTTGTTTAAAAAAATTCTAAAACTTGACACACATATAGTGCATACACATATGTACTCACATGCAAAAGTTGGGATGTAAACTCAAACTAGAAAAATTCATACAAAAATGACAAATTTCAGGTGCTTATGCACTAAAAAGACAAAAAATCCTTCAAATTTTGTCTTTTTAGTGCACAAGCACCCAAAATTTGTCATTTTGTATGAATTTTTTCAAAAGTGAGTGTGCATGTCAACTTTTCCATATGTGTATGCACTATGTGTGTGCCAAGTTTTAAAATTTTTGAAACAAATAAGATATGACTTTTTGAATTGGTTTCCATGTTTCCACCTACTATGTGGTTTCCACCATATATTTTTTCTTATCAAATGGGGAATATATGGTGGAAACCACATAGTAGGTGGAAACATGGAAACTAATTCAAAAAGTCATATATTAGTTATTTCAAAAATTCTAAAACTTGACACATATATAGTGCATACACATATGTACTCACATGCAAAAGTTGGGATGTAAACTCAAACTAGAAAAATTCATACAAAAATGACAAATTTCAGGTGCTTTGTGCACTAAAAGACAAAAATCCTTCAAATTTTGTCTTTTAGTGTACAAGCACCCAAAATTTGTCATTTTTTGTATGAATTTTTCAAAAAGTGAGTGTGCATGTCAACTTTTCCATATGAGTACATATGTGTATGCACTATGTGTGTGCCAAGTTTTAAAATTTTCAAAACAGCTAAGATATTTACTTTTTAAATTTTTCATATTTTCACCTACTATAAAGTAGGTTTCCACCGTATATTTTCCCCATCAAATCAAGCAACATGGGCCGGCCAGGAAAGAACTAGTAGCGATGACCCAAGCCCGCAACGCAACGTACCCCCTCCTCTCTTCGGCAATCGGACTCGGCCGCCGTCTCACGTGCGTCCACCCGCTAATCCGCTCGCGCCACGACGTGTCCACCTCCTTTCTAGTCCTTGCCGACCTGGCGTCCCATCGGCAGTGCGGCGGCGCCTATCTCCGACACGGCCACACGCGCGCCATGCCCATACATGCCGCGTCGCCAACACGAGTGCTCCACCGGTGTCTGCCCGTCGCGGTCGCCGGTGCCACGACGCCGGACGGAGGACGGATTCGAGCGTTCCACTCCCCGCCCGCCTCGCACCTGGCGCAATCTTGGGTAGTCAGCGTGCACGCTTCGGTGCCTCGCTGTGCATCTGCATGCCCACCACGAACCCGTCCACGTGGACGGCTCTATTTTTTTCCCCAACTTTTCTCTTAGCATGCAGCCGGCAAAGCGTGGCAAAGCGTCAGCTCTGTGTGGACACAGTGATGAGAGGAAGTTTCCAAAGCGCGTCCAGAAGCTATCCGAATTCTCAATTGAAAAGAGCAGCCCAAGCCCCCATCTGAATATCTGATGCAACAGTGGCTGAACGGGTCCTCCTGAACGAGTCGTTGGGACCTTGCAAGTGTTCTCTACTATTCTGCAAGACCGCAAGTATATATACTCCTCCCGGAGGACTTTGCATACTTTATTCTCCCAAGCTCGAAACAGATTCCAAGCAGACTAATGCCGGCAGGCGCTCTCTGTCCCCTTGACCCATTATAGTGTGCGCGTAGTGCACTATCTAAATGGAGTACTAATGGTGATGTCAAAGACAAAGCAGCCCTAATGAACAGGCTTTGGGACTTTGACCCGGTGAGCCCCATCATTTTAATGGTAGCACTCGAGAAAAACAAAAGAAAGCCTGCCGCGGCGCCGGCGCCGGCACCAGCAAAAGAGGCCGTCCTGTGCTGTCCGTCGTTTCAGAAAATTCAGAGCCTGCCGTGCCTGCTGATCTGTGCCCGTGCGTTTGTTTGTTGTTTTCCGGTCCTGCTTGCTGCACATGCCTGCAACTGCGTCCTGCTTTCAAGGGATCCAGAACAAAGGCAGCCCCGCCCCCGCGTGCGCTGCACACCAGAGGCAAGAGCGTAAAAACGGCTACCTTCCGCCTGGATTCCCTCGGAATATCATATCCAAGACGAGATGCAGAACCTGCCATGGATCATGATGAAATCATAAAGTTTGGTTTTCGAAGGATTCGATTACACGGAGTGCTGCAAATCCTGGATCTTTAATCTTGGCACCATATTCAGGCGTGCCCAACATTTGTTGGGAATGAAGGACCAAACCAAACCCGCCAGGGAGTTCATGGCTGACAAATTCAAATCAAACTCAGGTTCAGCCATGGCATATGTCCTCCTAACCGACCATCCATAACATGAGGAAATCCTTAAGAAGCTGCTATAGCTTAGACTTTGACTGGTACTATTTCCAGGTCAGCTTTGTCAGACTCAAACAATGTTTCAACTGCTGCAGCGTTCCCTCCCGCGTGTAAGCATGTCCAACTAGGAAAGCGACGCAATCGTGGATAAGGATAATCGCAAATTGTCAATCCTTTGGGGAAGATATATATACAGATATTATATGCCTGGAGCTGGAATCTCAAGCCAATGTTACCCCCCTGCCACATCTTCAGAATCCTTTTATCTTCCAAAGGACAGCATCAGATTATACTACTACGACGCAACGAAAAATCATGGGGGGCAAGGAAAAAGAAATCCGCAGCATGTAGCTGTAGGCTGTAGAGAGAGAGATAGGTTCAGTAGCCTAGGCGTCGATGAACCCTCAAGAAAGCCAACCTTCTCGTGATTGGATTTAAGGAGCTGATCAAGCAAGGTGTCAACAATATCGATAAGCAAGGGCAACACCAAATCATTCAAGGGTTGCAGGTATTGCAGTATGATGAAGAGTAGTAGGTCCAAGACATGTCTGCAAGATGATACTTTTCCATCCCAAATTATAAGTCGTTTGACTTTTTTTGACAATAAAGTTTCACCACTCGCCTTATTCAAAAAATTTGTGCAAAATATTACTTCTTTTGCCGTGACTTTCTTTTATTAAGAAAAGTTCTTAAAGAATGACTTAAATTTGACTATATTTGTGCAAATTTTTTGAATAAGACGAATGGTCAAACTTTGAGCCAAAAAAAGTCAAACGACTTATAATTTGAGATAGAGGAAATAGGATTTATATATTGACACGTATGTCCGCAAGAGAATCCATCATCTGAGATGAGATGAACAAACAAAGCAGAGGAAAAGATGGAAACGCAAGAGAAACGCAGCGGATGATGCGAATGTATATGGACACGGAAAGCTTTAGTATCAGTGCTGATGCGTGCGCATTTGTCCTCGCGTGCGCGCGTGTGTGCTCTGACGGCGAAATCTCTCGCTCTGGTCTCTGCAAGGCCGAAAAAAAAAAAAAAAAGAGAAGAATTGCCATGGCGGCGAGCTATCTATGGCCCTGGCCCACGAGGACGACACCTTGGTGCGTGCCTATCCGTTGTGGCGGTTTCGGTTGAGCAAACCCAAGCTTCCTTCCTGCTGCACAAATCCACATCCGATCGTGTGGCGTCAGGCACATCAATCGTCCCATTTGTTTTTCCAGACCCGAGCAGAGTTTGGTATCGACGTCTTGTGTGATGATAATGCAGGCGACTGGCGGATTTTGGCGATTATCGGCACATCGACCGTCTCCAATTCGCTGGTGCTGCCGTTGCTGTTGCTTGTTCGGCCACCTGCCGGCCTGGCCTTGCTGCTAACTCAACTATCTTCGTGTTTCGGGTCAACTCGCTTCGTACATAAAACTGATAATATGGCTATAGTGGCACAAAGGCATGACGCAATTACCCGTCGAGGCGAGACATATGTGTTCTTTTTTCTGAAATAAAGAAGCAAAGCGTGCAATTATGGAAGGATTATGGCATTGGCTGCGCTGGATTCTTGCGCGGCTGGTGGTTCAGACTGAGTAGTCGCTTGGAAGAGAATGTTTTCAATGGAACTGGTGTTTGTTTTGGTAGTGCATCAGGTGGCTGTGGTGGTTGGTAATGGCGCATTGGGCCATTGGCCAGTATGAGGAGTAGGGCGTGGCCGGCACAACACAAGTACACTTGGGATGGGAGTTCGAGGAACAGGGTGCGGCCGGTCAGACACACATGTTCTTCTCAGCTTATCTGCCATCAAATCTGCAGTTTTGGCGGGTACGGGGGCGTCCTGACAAAATGCGGCGTTGTGACTTGTTTTAGTTGCTTGTGGGCGAGAAATGGGCGACAGGTTTGTTTGACAGCGGCAGCTTGTGGTCAAAACAAGCTAGACACGCAAGAAATGAAGGAAGAGAACAAATTGGCCCAAGGTGAAAGTGAATGTGCATGCCTGCCTTCAGCTACCGAAGTTGGTATGTAGAGGCGGATTGTATTATCCATTATTAAAAAAAAGTTACCGAAGTTGGTACGTAGCTTGCAGTGCATTGCAGCAGATGACGAAACTGAAAGTAACTGACTGCTGAATTCACTGCATGGGAGAACAACTGAAGGCAGCAGAAGCTTGTTTGATTTTTTTCGACTTGTTTCTCCCCAGTTCATGCTCTATCCAGACGAGGAATTTACATCAGACGGCTATAAGAATCTGTACATTTTTTCTCTGTTTTTGGGTTGATCATTCTCTCCCTATCAGAAAACACGCACGCACGCGACGCGAAGAAGGGAAGCAAAACTTGTCATGTCACACACAAGGGAACGAACGAACGGCACGAAAGAAACCAAAGCAGCCAGCCTCACGAACCGGGCTGCGCCGGCTTCACCGGCCGCGACGACGCGCTGCTCGCCGCCGGCGAGGCTCATCTCGATGTCCCCGCCCGCGTCCTCCTGCTCCTGACGATGCGACGGCTGTGTGGGCGGCGTCGCGCCGCCACACCCAATCAGCCTCCGCAGCCCGGCGCATGCCCGCGGGGTCTCGGCGACGGCAACGGCGACGTGGTCCTGCGTCGTCGGCACCACCGTCGACTGCTGCTGCGACTGCGACTGCGAGCGGCCGGTGCTGACCTCATCCTGGGAGCCGAAGAAGAGGACGTTGGTGGGGAAGTTGGGTGACTCCGGGTCAGCCTCGGGCGTATGCACGGCGGGCGGGACAGGCGGGTCGTCGACGGCGGGGCACCGGCATAGCGGGCAGGTGGAGTGTGACCGGAGCCACATGTCGACGCAATCGACGTGGAACGCGTGGCCACACCGCGGCAGCACGCGCGCCGTCTCCCCAGGCGCGAGCTCCGTGATGCACACGGCGCAGTCCAGCGCCTCGTCGCCCTTAGCCACCTCCCGCCGTGGCAGCTTCGCCATGGACTTGTCGTCGAGCCCGCCGTCGTAGAACCACTCCGTGGCCGCGCGTGTCTCGCCTCCTCCGCCGCCGAACACGACGCGCAGCCACGCCCTGACGCCCCCCCCGCGTGCGGCGGCGGCGGCGGACCGCCGTGGTGGTAGCGCTTGGCGCAGAGGAAGATGTAGAAGCAGAGGACCAGGGTGAGGAACACCGCCGCCACGGCCGCCAGCATCGTGGTCGCCGCCGCCACCGTCGTCGCGGTCACCGCCATCGATTGATCGATGAGGAGCCGCCGCCCGGTCGGTCAGCCTCAACCGCCCTTGTGCTTTGCTTTGCTTTGCTTGGAAGAAGTAGCTAGAACCTTGCGCTGCTCCTCGATCGCCTACGCAAGGAGGATCGGAGGAGGCTTTCTTTGCTGGTGTACTGTACTTCCTTTGTGCTGCCGAACCGGAAATGGAAGGTCCTCGACGTTGGCGCCGCGAAGCTGTTGAAGGCAAGTAAATGTTTTAGTGGTGGCGTCGTGTTGGGGCGTTGGGAATTCGAATGATTAGCGCAGCGGCTACTTATACGAGGGCGGCGCGGGAGCCACCGCAAAGGATAAGACTCGCTAGCTCAGGCTTGGGTTTGGAGGGGAAGGTGAGCGAACCGTGGAGCCGTGGCCTTGGCCTTGGACTGGACCTGGAGGAGGGAGGGAGGGAAAGCGAAGCGAGGGAGGAGGACGGCGACGGTTTCGAAAGCGTTGACGCGAGCGCGAGGCGGCTGTGGAAGCAGCCAACCAAGCGCGCGCCGTTGGACCTCACGTCCCTCCCACGGCCGTCGCCGTCTGATCCCCTTCCCTCCCGTGATGGCGTCGCCGGCGTACGTACGCGCCGCTGCACGGTTGCACCAGATGCAACCAGACGGGCCGGTGAGCCGCGACACCGACCGCCCAAGCGGGCTCCGCCGATGATTGCTGCGCACGCCCACTGGCAAGCGGGCCACTCTAAGTTGACGTCTGCAGACCGTACCCGTGTCCAAGTCCGGTCTCTGTACTGCGGTCTTTTGTCGAATGCGCGCTCTGCATCACCATGTGTATGGTATGCTCGAGGTGTAAAAGTCAGTGAAACTGTAATACTCCGGCTCAGGAATGTTATGTGGCAGCATGATGCAATCGATCCGCGCTGCTTTGCTTTGCCTCCGTGGTTTGTGCAGATTACGCTGCCGGAGCCAGAATAGGGGAAACGCTCCCAGGAAACGTGGACCGTATGCCGTGAGCGTGTCGCCGGTCCGGTCCGGCCCCAGCTGATGGAAGGAATGAGGGCAACGAGGGTGGACCACCCACCGTGGCTGCCGTGGCCGGGGAGGTTCGGTATAGCGGTTTGTGCATCCTGTCCCTTTCCCCTTCCGGTTATGCGTTTTTGGGAGCAAGCAACTGCCCAATCCCAACGCCAACTTGTGGACCGATCTCGTGTCTGCCTTGGGATTTTTTAGACGGATCGAGTTGGCTCGATTTTCTGGGAAGCAACTGGAGTGCGGAATTGTAAGTAAGCGGCCTGCCTTATCTAACTTGATTCAGTCCAAAGTCTTGGAAGGTTGACCAAACGTTTCTAAGCTAGCCCAACCCAACATCATCTAACTCCAGCGACTACTTAGTCGTACCAAATTAAAGCAAGACTACTTGGTCAGATGGAGCTCGATGGATATCGTATAGGCGTACTTGCAGTACGTGCTTCTCCAACGTGTTGCAAGTTGTAATTCTACTATTCTGGCCGTGTATTCTGGCCACAACCTGAACCATCATTAGGCAATCCTATCCTAACTGTATTGTAGTACGAGGATGGACTGGACGGACGACAGCCTCGGGCAAGTCCTCTGCAGAAGCTGAAGCCGAGTTGATCATGCCACCATGTTCACATGTACGGGTGCTGTCCCTGCAGTTGCTGTGCCCCGATCGGGTCGGCCATCCAGATAAACCCAAGCCAAGTCCTGGTTGCCGCCTCAATCCAAGCCGGCCAGACCAGAGACGCTTTCAACAGCAGCGCGCACGGACGGGGACAGCGACGGGAGCCGTCCGCGACCGGCTGACCGCTGCGTCGCGCCCATGACTCCGTTGTTTCTGCCAGTTTGGAGGGGCGTTGAATGAATGGGATACCCATGCAGGTCGGCTAAAGGCGGGCAAGGGGCGCTAAAGCAGCGCCACGCCTGGGAATTGGCCTGCTGCGCCATCATGCCGGGTTGCCATGCCAAGCGGCTCGCCGCCGGGGCCAGCTCCGGTCCGGCCGGGACATGGCTCTGCTCGTGCTCGATCCATCATCGATGCCACGGCGGCCGGACCTTTTTGACCGCCACAACAAAGCGGAGCGGCCTTTCTCGCTGCGGCGCGCTTGCTTTTCGTAGACAACGGCGGTAGGGTCCGGCGCCCTCGGCTTGCTTGGATTGGATCATTCGATTCATTCATACGTGGCGTGCACCTTGGATATACTACTACTATTGCGTACGTACAGCGTGGATCGCGTGCGAGGCACAGCCGCACAGTACAGTGCAGCACACGCGTGCTCTGCCTCGTTCTGTAACTTTTGCCACCCACACGTTGCAACATGGTTTTCTGGGATTCTATTTGTGCGTCTCGAGTCTCGACATGTCCAATCCAACATGGTTTCTGCGATCTGGGTTCCTTTTGGTTTTCAGTGCCTGCACGGCAGACAAACAATCCACGAGTGACGGGACAAGAAGCCCGGGACGGACGTGTCTGGTCGGCTATAAAGATTTTTTTTTTTCTTCTCTACTCTAGTATAAACGCCGCCTAACCAACCAGTGACCACACCTTGGCCTTATTATCACTTACTTTTGGCTGGCCGAGCTAATTAGGAGCTGGCCGGCCACTTGGCACACTGGGTGGTGCCATGTCCACCACGATCCATTGAGATGAGGCGACGGCCGTGCCAAGAAATCTGGGACGGTGGTGGACGGAAGCTTGGCCGGCCGATTGCGTTGCGTCAAGGACGGCATCATCGATCGAGCAGGCCCGGCCACAATCACGGCAGAATTATGTAGTCACAGTACATGCACTTGTGTGCAATGAGCCATCAGCAGTTGAGCACCCAGCGGTATGGATGATGATTTTGCCGGGACCCTTTGCTCCGTCGCATCCTCTGTGTTGCTTCAGCGTGCCTTGGGACCAAAAGTGGTGGGGACTTTGCTCATTTGGTGCGAGCGAACAAACGGGCGGGACGTACGACGTGGTAACGGACGGATGGTGTGGTTCAGGTTCAGAAAACTGAACCACGTCAACCACGCATCAAATCAAGAGGCCTTTCAGCATTGGCAATACCAGGACTAGTTGTCTTTGCTGCTTCTTGCTTGGAACTGAAGAATCGATCTTCTCCAGTCGGGTATCACCACCAATCTAGAGTTTTTTTTCTTTCTTTCTTTTTGCCAAAAATGACATTTGTTCGAAATATTCACAAGGCGAGCAGCGTATCGAAAGTTTGGGCCATAGTGACATAGGGGCAGAGCGTTGGGCCTGCCTTTCATTGGGCCATGTCATTTTCTCTCCTCTGGGCCGATCTGCTTCTTGAGCTTAACTAGGCTCCGGAAGAACGTGGTAGGAAGAGAAGCTCCATTTTGCTCAAAAAAAAAAAAAAAAAAAAAAAAAAAAAAAAGGGAAGAGAAGCTCCATCAGACAGAAATTCAGAAAACCGTTCACCTCATCTGGACCAAACATCTCAAGCTCTGAAGCTGACATCGAACTCTGTTTACTACGGCCATTGCATCCGTCCTGTCAATAAATTATCATCGAGTCTCGCTTATTAATGCAGGAGGAAGAAATGATGTTGAAGTGCCTGCACGTACACAAGAGGTGAAAACACTGCACTGAACTATCAGCACAGCACTGCTAATGCAGGCATATGCAGCAACACCAACCGTATATATATTGTGATGCATGATACAAAGAAATTCTCCAGTTCACCTTGGAATGGTAGTATATATTATATATAGTACGTATACTCATCAGAGATAGTAATACAATGCAAGTCTTCACTCCATCAGTCAGAAATTCAGAAAACCCTTCACCTCATCTGCCTTGACGACACGCATGCACGACGACACACGCCACTCTAACATCCTGTGCGAATTTCAGAGCCGTAGGCCTCCACCTTGACCGAGACCTTGGAGCCACTCTAGTCTAAGGGTTGGGTTGGCTAACCAGATTACCTACCTGCCTTTCGTTTCAGTTAGGTCGTCTAGATCGAGGCCTGCCTGCCTGCCTGCCAGAATCTGGCCGCTCTTCCTTTGTCCTCCTCCAATCCATATGCCCGTCGTTCATCCCCGTCGTCAGAACTAACATCCCATTTTAGGTGGTCTACCTTGGTTCGTTATTGGTCCCATCACCTCCACCTCTCCACCTACCCAGAATTACACGACTACAAACACGAGCACTAAGCTTGTTGACACCCTTCACCACAGACCACAAGTCCAACAGCTAGCTAGGGTTCAGTGAAATCAGAGAACCAATGCACTGTGTTTCATGTCAACGCGTGGTACATTGCTCTTGTTGTCTTGTTTTGTGTCGACGTGCTAATTTCCTGGCTCCCTGACCAAATCGATCGTGCAGGCGACCGGCAGCGACAACAAGCAACCGGCCGTTTCCATCCATCTGCCCCTCCTACCAGGAGTATTAATGATTAAACAACATGATCTTGATAGCTAAGCATGCCTACCCAGTAGAGTAGTTCCGATCGATACATACCAAACCACGAGACTTGAAATTAAACGCAACGCGTCGTCACAGCGTCAGCAGCTGTCGCCATCGATCTTACATTGCATTAGAACCTGTTGCTTTCGGCTGCTGCAGTGGCGTCGTCCGATCGATGGATGTGTCTGCTGCACTCTGCAGCAGGCCGCCGGGGTCCGTCGCTCGTATCGTAGGCATCTCGCGTCGTATCGTATGTTGCGTGCTCAAATGGCAAAATCCAACAAGATGTATGTATATGCAGGCACAGATGGGCGAATGAACGCAGGAAGATGGAAGGAAGCTGCATGCGTCTGGAGCCGCCAACAGCTCACGACAATGACAACTTTTTCTTCTGCTTGAATTCCAAATGCAGAGTGTGATGTAATCGCTGGATTGGGCGAGTTTGGCCACCTGTTGCGACGCACAAGCCGGAGGTGTTCTAGTAGGGTCTACCGGCCTGCAATCACTGGCCGGATTGGGCGAGTTAGTCTACTCTCTTCCCTCTAATCACCACTGTTAGATGAGAATATCATATCATATCATAGGGGAGGGAGACATGCACGAACAGAGAGCTGATCGATCATGGTCCATCATGGCATTGGCAGGCAGGGTGCAATCATGCTGATAATAGAATCTCTCGCTTCTTTCAAACAAGGTTAGCCAACAACACGCACGCTCGCTCGTCCGTCCCTCCGCTGCCTTTTTCTGTTTCAACCGTACGTGACCATCAGATTCGCCTCTCTAGTACTACTAGTGCCTACGGAGTAGCCCGCCGCTCAACGCTCAACGGTGGACCGGTGGTGGTTCGCTGCTTGTTTGGCCCGCTCACAGGAATCCAATCCGACAAATGTGTTGCTTAAAACAGGCTTAAATTTCACGGAATTTGAGCACATAGTTCGTGCTCATATCAGTCGTCGATCCCCTGTCCATTTCTGGATGGGGAGAGCGGTGTTATCGCCCTCGTCATCACGTCACTGCAATCGTGAGGTGACTAGGTGATGAGGTCGCTGGAGAGGTCCACACTCGAGTGGTACGCCACTGCAGCCCATACGGATGCCGGTCAAAAGGTAGTGCTCCACAGTATACTCTGCACACGCGCACATTGTATCATTGCCAATCAGCAAAAGCGACCTCAAGATGGACGGCAATGCTTGCTTCGTCCTTCGTTATGGGAGCCACGATTCATGCACGACAGCTCAAAAACAAAGCGAGGTTCCATCAAAAAACAAACACAAAGACAGGCAATATCTTCCATTTAGCTTATTCGACGTGTCATTGCGCCGTCTTTTCTTGCTATAAAGAAGAAAGTGTTCTGATTTTTTTTTGAACGTGGATCAGCCAAACACGATGCGCTTACAGTTCGTTCAGCACATTGAGAAAACTGTAGCCAATAGTATTTTAATGAGATATCCTATCCAATCCGTATACCTAAAAAATTACTTCCTCCGTTCCAAATTGTAGTTCACTTTGGCTTTTCTAGATACATTGATTTTGTTATGCACCTAGTTATATACTATGTCTACACTATGTCTAGTTATACTACAATTTGAAGCGGAGGGGAGTAGTGTTTTTCTGTCTTTGGCGAGTGAGAAACTAACAATAGAAAGATGGGTGAGAAACAAGAAATAGAAGAAGAAAATATTTAAGACCTAATTAAAGAAATTGTTGGAGATGATTTTTCCCCTCATTTTGTCTCCATTCCTGTCAGTGTACATAAAGATATGAAGAGTACTTTTGAGTTGCTCATCGGACAAATTTATAAACTGTTAGTATATTTATGTATTATTAACCGAAGCTATAAATGGTATAAAATTGCCTCTTCCAAATTTGGTTACTTCTCCATGTTCCATACGTACTGATGCTTTTTTTTTTGGTTGTAAAATAAAATAATTTCTGTTTTTGCTCTCCTACTTCAGCACGCCTTTCCTTTTTTACTCGAAGCCAAATGAAATCTCATCCAATCGTCTAGAACACTAAATTACACTGCTCTAACAACCCCAGCGTCGTCATCAGCTGTCGAAATCTCGCATTTACTCCTCCACTCTCCAATACGCGTAAAGCAAAACACCAGAGGCAGTCAGTGAAATATTTAAACCTTTTTGGCGATTCTGAAGCGCTCTTATTTATTTGACACCCCTTTTCCCACTTCATTCATTCTAGCGAGCAGAGAGAAGCAGGCAACCAGCATACAAAAAGAGTGGAACGGAAAAGGAGACCTTTTTTTGGCATATAAAAGTTGGTCTTGTTTCTTGGAGCCTGCAGAAGCATGGTGCAGCGGTGAAGGGAGGGAGGGGCAAGAGCAGGAGGAGGAAAAAGGGGAGGAGCCGCAGAAGCCGCAGACATGGCCATTGGGGTCGTGGTGCTGTTCTTGGCTGCAGCTTCATTTGGGGCTAATGCCAACACCGACTCGAATGATGGTGAGTGACTTCTGCTCCTTTTAGTACTTCTTGTCTCAAAGCACTCTTGGCTTCCGCGCATCAAGAAACGATGCGTTTCGTCATGGTGTAGCTTGGTTTTCTCAGCCATAAATGGATGCGAGAGGCTCCTTCTTGTCTGTATCCCCCTGCTCTGGTCAGTCCATTGAGTCTGAAGAAGAAGAAGAAGTACGGGTTCTGAAATTTCGGGTTGGCATATATGACTGGTTTCGTGAAATTTCGGTTCATATACAATCGTGCTGTCCACAACTCCATAGGAAATTTTCTTGTTGATTCAGTGAAGCTGACCAAGGGAATGCTATCCCTTCATTTTTTGCTACTTGCGAATGCGAACATCTCAGTTATGTTAAGAAAAATGTTGTAGAGCAGCAAAATATGACTGAAATCTGCCATGTTATCTGAAACATCAATCTTCTGTTGTTACTGATTTGTTCCGAATGTCGTTATTGCATATGCAGTGAATGCCCTTAATGTCTTCTACACAACCATGAATTCGCCACCGCAGCTGACGAACTGGGTGTCGCAGAATGGGGATCCCTGTGGGCAGTCATGGCTCGGGGTCACCTGCTCTGGTTCCAGAGTGACAGCAATGTGAGATAGGCAGATAGCTGAACCTTCAGAAGGTTTGATTGTTTCAATCGATCCTTCTCGACTGATTTCCTTTTTTCCTGAATATATGCTCAACAGAAACTTATCTGGGATGCGGCTTAACGGCACCTTGGGCTACAACATGAACCAGATGACTGCACTAGTTCAGCTGTAAGTCAGATCTCACATGCTTTTAAATCTCAATGCGTGCATGGTTACAGACAACATGCCATTGTTCGGTCTTCATCTAACTTTGGTGTTCTGCAGGGATACGAGCAACAATAATCTTGGAGGCAGTGATATTCCTTATAATCTTCCTCCGAATCTCCAGAGCTTGTGAGTCATGTACTCATGTCTGTATGTGTACCTCATCATTCATATTTATGTTTTTTTTTTTTGCATAAAACTACCTGGTATGCAGAAATCTTGCTGGAAATAACTTCACTGGGACAGTGCCTTACTCAATCTCCCAGATGGTTACACTTAGGGATTTGTAAGTTGCCTATTGGGATTTGTGCTAAGCTGTTTTCTTCAAGCACTTTGACAAGATTTGGCCAAATTATATCTTTCACTCTCCTTGCTGTAGAAATCTCGGTCACAATCAGCTCTCGAACATCAATGATATGTTTAGTCAGCTCAAAAATTTAACAACGCTGTGAGTGATTTCCTTTCTTTCTGACTACTTATGCATGCTGTTGTCTTCATCGCTCCACAATCCACAGTGGTAAATATGAACCAACTGTTCAATTTTCAGGGATCTATCATACAACGTATTCTCTGGTAATATTCCACAAAGCTTCAACTCCTTGACAAGTTTGAAAACACTGTGAGTACTCCACATGCTCTGTTCAACTTCATCAATTGGAAAAAAACATCACATGGTTACTTACAAATCCAATCTCCCCTCTTGTCAGTTACCTTCAGAACAACAAACTTAACGGCACAATAGATGTTCTCACCAATCTTCCTCTTACTGACTTGTAAGTTGACATGCTTGCCACCTACTCCAATTACAAGATTAATTTCTTAATGCAGCATTTCACAATACTTGCAGAAATGTCGAAAACAACCAATTCACTGGTTGGGTACCTGATAAACTACAGGGAATCAACAATCTCCAGTAAGTACCTTTACTGCAACTGTTGCAGTGATTGCTATTCAATTATACTGGATGGATACAACAATCTAGTCATCATTTTACAGGACAAGTGGAAATTCGTTTAACAATGGCCCCGCTCCACCACCTCCACCATCACCATCATCACTATCACCACTATCACCACCATCAACAAATACTCCTCCTCCCTCTCGGCGACCTGCTGTTCCAAGTAGTGCTGGTAAAGATAACTCAGCCAAAGATGGTGGCAAACACTCGAAACTTGGTGGTGGTGCAGTAGCAGGAATCGTTATATGTTTGCTGGTTGTTGGCGCAATAGTTGCATTCCTTGTGATCAAAAGGAAATCTTGGAGGTTATCACGTGGACAAGACCCTGAACAAAATGAACCTCTCAGCCCTCTTGCTTCTGGACTTAAACGTAAGTCTTACGATAGTTGTGTTTTCATCTGATTGCTGCTGTTCTGGTAGGAACCACAAGCTGATATCTTTACAGATGAATTGTGCAATTTCTGCCTTCTGTACTCTTTTCCTTGTGGAAGATGGTTAAATAATGTGTTATTCTTGTGTCTAAAACCATACTTTTCAGAGATGAAAGCGATTAAATCTATCAAAATCATATCAACAATTGGCAAAGAAGAACCGCAGAAGACTGTTTCAATGAGTTTGAAGCCTCCCACAAAAATTGACCTGCACAAGTCCTTCGATGAAAATGATACTACTAACAAGTCCATCTCAAGGAAAGTAAGTTTGTCTTCCATTACAGTACCTGCATACACAGTGGCAGACCTTCAGGTGGCAACAGGCAGCTTCACTCCTGACAGTCTTATCGGTGAGGGATCGTTAGGCCGTGTTTACAAAGCAAAATTCGGTGATCAGAAGGTATATCGCTCATTCTTACATGTTCAAACAAATTATTAGGCTATTATATCTTGATGATATTCTTCATTCCAGTTTCACGATTTTCAAATCGTGATCCAAACTATTGCGACGTCATCACTTTCTGATGGTAAATTTCAGGTCATGGCTGTAAAGAAAATAAACTTTTCTGTGTTTCCAAGCCATCCTTCAGATTTGTTCGTCGAGTTGGTTGTCAACATTTCAAAGCTAAATCATCCAAACCTTGCTGAGCTTGCTGGTTACTGCTCAGAGCATGGACAATGCTTGCTGGTATATGAATTCTACAGAAATGGTTCTCTCCATGACTTCCTTCATCTGAAGGATGAACACAGCAAGCCATTGTCTTGGAACAACCGTGTCAAGATTGCGCTTGGATCTGCAAGGGCATTAGAGTAAGTGTTGCAGGATTTTCACCACCCCTTTTCAGAACTGACAGGTTTATTAGAGTAAGTGTTGCAGGATTTTCACCACCCTTTTTCAGAACTGACATGTTATGGTAACCATATGAATTTTTCAGGTATCTACATGAGACTTGTTCACCCTCTGTAGTCCACAAGAATTTCAAGTCATCCAACATTTTATTGGATGGTGAGATGAATCCCCACCTCTCTGATTCTGGGTTTGCAGGCCTTCTTTCCAACCAGGAATTCCAGGTACTTTTAATACATCTGTGATTGACTTCTCTGCAGAAGAAATACTTTACACTATTATTTCTTTGTAGAAGTACCTAGTGTTTTTAATGATATATAATTATATATGAAGTTTATAGTATTCAATTACAAAAAGCTAAATCAAGTCATCAAGAATATCATTACAGTAACAGAACTGAAGAGATTCAGGATCTTATGGCTAGCACAATAGTTCTTCATACCTAGCTGCAAGCTAAGCTTTGATCAACAAGCTAAATGATACCAAGCTGAGCTCAGCGCAACTGTATAGCACGAGTGCTAATTTAACAAATGTTACTGCTAAGCTTTCTACACAAGAGTACTAAATATATAAGCAACAATTTCAGGAATCAGATGAGAACTCAGGGTACAGGGCACCTGAGGTGACCTTGTCTGGTCATTACTCCCTGAAGAGCGACGTGTACAGTTTTGGAGTCGTCATGCTAGAGCTTCTGACTGGCCGGAAACCGTTTGACAGGTAAACACAGATTAGACGATTGCAACACACCATCTTTTTCTCACACATTTGTTCTGAACTGCGCTCGAAACATTTGTTCTGAAATACCACAAGAACAATCTGAAACAAGTAAGTGTTGTTGTAGCGACACATGTAGTCATTACTTGCTCTCTGAACTTTTGCAGGTCCAGACCGCGGCCTGAGCAGTCACTGGTCCAATGGGCTACTCCACAGCTGCACGACATTGACGCGCTGGACCAGATGGTCGACCCGGCGCTGCAGGGGCTGTACCCATCCAAATCCCTCTCCCGCTTTGCCGACGCCATCGCCCTCTGTGTTCAGGTGAAGAATTATCTTCAGTCCATCCACTGCTCTCATTGCCCCCATATGCAGAGTGACATGTCTTGCACTGCTGAAATGCTGATGCTGGTTCCTGGAACCTGCAGCCCGAGCCGGAGTTTCGACCGCCAATGTCGGAGGTCGTGCAGTCGCTGGTGCGCCTAGTGCAGAGGGCGAACATGACGAGGATGCACGAGAGCCAGTCGCGGCGCCACGGCGAATCCGGCGGGGACTACGAGTTTTAAACGAGACGGGGATGTGAATACACAAGTATTTTAGAAAGCAGAAATGTATTCAGAGAGCTTTCTTTGCCGTGCTCAGCGGCTGTGTATATCTGTGTCATTTCAAGGAGCACTTTGCCGCGCTGTTGATCGCAGTTTAAAGAAGAGGCCCGGCTGCATTATCGCAATCTTGGAAAGTGATGGTGCCTGACCTGAAACGGACGGTGTTCTTGATCTCCTCTCCCCTGTGACAGTGCCTATACTAAATTGCAGAGCCCTTCACCGTGTTCAAGCGGCATTGCAGCTGCCGAGGCGCATGTTAGGGGAAAAAAAAAAGGAATCAAACGAGAAACATATATTTGATCTTTACCGTATGTTGAGAGATTGATATTACAAAATGCAAGGAATATAATTTATACTCTTTCCATGCGGCTTGCAAAATGTATTTAAAAAGGTGGATGGACTACAGTCCAATACGAAACAAATCCGCTAGTTGAGCCTATTTCTGTAGCAAAACCAAGCCTAAAAACCAAACAACTACTCGACCCGGTGAGTCAGCACAACCTACTACTAGAAGAAATACACTCCAACTAAGAAAAACAACCGCATTAAAACAAACACAGCAACTAAGAAAAAAAAAACCCTACCACAAGCAAATTAGTGCCGCCATAACTAAGACACCAATTACAACTACAAATGGGTGGCTCTGTTCTCTTTGTATTATTAGAGGAAGAAAATGTAAGAAGTCCTCTGAAACTTAGTTTATATCATGGACAAACAGCCATCTCGATGACAGTTCGATCATCCGGCACTTGCAGTTCTCACAGTTTCATCATTGGACCAAGACGCCAAAGAAGAGGCAACAATTGAGTATATTGAGAGCAGAAAATTCAATCCAAATCGTTAAAAATGAAAAAAACAAAATCTATGGTGAACAATTAGATTTCATAATTGGGCAAATAGAACTCTCAGAAACCAAGCATGGTATCCGGCACTTGCAGTTCTCACGATTTCATCATTGGACCAAGACGCCAAAGATGAGGCAACAATTGAGTATACTGAGACCAGAAAATTCAATCCAAATTAGTTCAAAATGAAAAAAAAAAACTATTGTGAACAATTAGATTTCATCATTGGGCAAATAGAACTCTCAAAAAACCAAGCATGGACCATAGACTTGGCCTGTCATATTGCGCTATGTACATGACATTTCCTCATTGGCTAAAGTACAAAATACAAAGTTACAGGGAGAAAAAAAAGCAAGCAGCTGTACTGCAATCTATCCAAAAAATCTAAATTAGAGAAGTTACAAGGAAATCAGACTGTTAATTCGAATATATGCTTGAGACCGTGGACAACTTAGCTTGCAAAATGTATTTAAAGGGTGGATGGACTACAGAGTTCAATACGGAAACAAATCCGCTAGTTGAGCAATACCGCATATATTAGGCGGGAAAAAAAAGATAGTCGATCCTATTTCTATTAGCAAAACAAGGCCTGAAGACCAAACAGCTACTCGACCCGATGAATCAGCACGACCCACTGCTAGTAGTATAGAAGAAAAACTCCAACTAAAAAAAAACAACCGCATTAAAACAAGCACAGCAACTAAGAAAAAAAAAAAAACCCTACCACAAGCAAATTAGGGCCGCCATAACTAAGACACCAATTACAACTACAAATGGGTGGCTCTGTTCTCTTGTATTATTATCTTGTAACTTTTGATCATCTTCTCCATTAATACATGCCGGATAAAATTCCTGCCATCATCATACAGAAACACTCTCAATGACAGTTGAGCGTTTACCTTGGAATCATACATCACTCCCTACACTTGCTATGTTATCTTGTTTCAAGCAACCTTTTAACATCATAACAAGAAACATTTTTTGTTTTTGAATGGAAGAAAGAAACATATGTTTAACACCGGCAAGAATATAGTCAAATAAGATGGAAGATTCACCTTCCAATACGCCAGCCCAAAGAAACAGATAAGTACAAATTACATGAGGTTTTGCATCCTCCCCACCCCCAAAAAAAAAAAAAAAAAAGATGAAGAATATGTAAGAAGTCCTCTGAAACTTAGTTGATATCATGGACAAACAGCCATCTCGATGACAGTTCGATCATCCGCACTTGCCGTTCTCAGAGTTTCATCATTGGACCAAGACGCCAAAGACGAGGCAACAATTGAGTATATTGAGAGCAGGAAATTCAATCCAAATCAGTTCAAAATGAAAAAAAAAACTATTGTGAACAATTAGATTTCATAGTTGGGCAAATTGAACTCTCAGAAACCAAGCATGCATTTTGCGATACATGACATTTCCTCACTGGCTATGGCAAAGTACAAAATACAAAGTTACAGGGAGGGAAAAAAAGCAAGCAGGTGTACTGCAATCTATCCAGTAAATCTGAATTAGAGAAGTTACAAGGAAATCAGACTGTTAATTGAATTACTGAAAATGTAAAAATCATTTTGCCGCCGTTGGGAAAAGAAATGCAGTAGTAGATATTGAAACCTTAACCCCCTTGGCTACTTGTTTGAAGCAACATGAATTCAACCCATGATTCATGGAAGATTTTAGAAAGGAGATGGCACAAGGAAAACATCAATTCTATTTTCTGGTTTATATGTTAATAATACTTATAATATGATACTCCACAGTGGTGTGAAATGAGGGTCCCCTGCAACACCATTTTCTTGCAAAACTCAGTATCTATTCAACCAGGTAATTCAAGTTTCCCATCTTCTACCCTTTTCGCAATGCTGCACAGTACTTTACAGCATCTGTGCTATACCCAACATTATGGACCCTTACTATGTTAGCACCATTTATAATCCCATCTGCCACAGCTATAGCAGTAACAACATCTCTCTCAACTGGATTGGTACGGTTGCATATTTCACCCAAAAACTTTTCCTTTGAGGGTCCCAGTAATATTGGCACATGTGAAGCTCCTATACTCATTTTACCTATTTCCCTCCTAATGGATCCCAAGCCCTTAATTATTTCAAAGGTTATGTCCGGTTTTCTTGGAGAAACCAATGCCAGGATCAATGACTATCCTCCACAAGGGAATCCCAGAGAGTTCTGCTTCTCTCAACCTTTTTATATAGCTCAGAAGCAACTTCCTTGCAGACATCACCATACTGTAAATTTTTCATTTTGCATAGTCGATGGATCTCCCCTCATGTGCATTATAACATATGGAACACCCTGTTCAGCTGCAACTTTAAGAATTCTCGGGTCAAGCTGTCCACCGGATACATCGTTGATCATGTGAACCCCTCTTTTCACAGCTTCAATGGCGACTTCAGCATAGAATGTATCTACTGAGAGCAACCTCCCTCCATCTCAGGAATTTTTGTAATCTCATCCAGAACAGGAACCAACCTCTCAGGCTCTTCATTTTGGAGATAATCTCCTTGCAAAGGGCCTAGTAGATTGAGCAACCGATATCAATGATGTCTGCACCTTCTGAGATTAATAGCTTGGCCTGAGAAATGGCAGCTTCCACTGGTTGAAACTTTCCTCCGTCACTAAAACTGTCTGGTGTGAGATTGAGGATGCCCATGATGAGCGTTCTCTCGGACCAATCAAGCAGACGATTTCCAATGGGTAATACCCTTTTAATGCCTTCTGTTCCAATTATAGATTCACCCCCAAGTTTATCCCACAATTCAAAGAACCCACCACAGGACTTTGAGAGAGAGTGCCAGCTTGTTTCAATACCATCATCTGCATATGCACCCAGAAGGTCAACAAGAGGTGCTAAAAACAAAAGGCCTCTCATGGATGCGTTCATGAGGCACAATCAGAGTCTCAGTAGCAATCTGAGAATTGCCATACAGAAGTATGTCTAGATCAATTGGTCTAGGGCCATACCTTATTCCACCGGTGCGCCCAATATCCTTCTCAATTTCCTTGAGCTTCTTAAGCAGCTCATGCGGTCCCAGCCTAGTCGCATTCCCCGAACCGCAGAGTTCAGGAACCGTGGCTGATCAGTCACATAAGCAGGGGGCAGTCTCATAAAGGCAGGCATGCCTGGTGATGTTGACACCTGAGGTTTTCATCATCTGCAATGCCCTGTCAAATGTACTAACTCTATCACCCACATTGCTTCCCATAGCTATCACAATCTCCTGGTCCCCGGAATTGGCCCTAAGTGAAGATTGTGTGAATGAACGAGCCTTGAATGGAATAGCATGTCTGGAAGCTTTGTCAGGGAACTGGTAGAATGCCTACGATCAAATGCTGAAAAAAAAAAAAAAACATTTATACAGGTGAGTATGGAGATGGCCTTGATTGGGAAATAGTCAAATAGATGACAGCAAAAGTTGGAACAATACCTGAAAGTGCACGTGATTGTATTAGTCCTCCATAATAGTAGCTCGTAGCAGTAGCAGTAGCAGATGAAAACATCTTCCTAAGTGACCGCTTAGGATGGAGGAACATCGCTGAGCATATACACTTCAGAATCAAAGAAGGCTAATCGTTGAGATCAGCTTATAAGCTTGTTGGATCTATTTCATGCGCGCATCAACCCTTCAGAATCAAAAGGAGGCTAATCACGTTTTGAAAGTTCCAATGGATTTGAGAAAATGAAGGGGAAAAGTTTATTCACCACAAACACAACCGGAAGGTTTGTAGAGGCTGAGCCGGTCTTCGGCTGCAGTTCCGGCGCGAGTCCTCGCTCTGCTCTCTTTCCCCTGGCTCCGTTGGAGCGATGGGCTGGCTACCAACGCCGGAAGGGCGAGGGCGGCGAGGTGCGGCACGGTGGTTTATCCGGCGTTGCTCAGGGCGGTGGCCCGTGCCGGGCTTGCTGGGTTGTTCGTCGCTGACGATACGCCGCCGCCGCCGCCCGCTGGCTGGTAGCGAGAGCCGAGCGCCGAGCGGGAGGCCGACGGGAGTAGCAGGTTATGTTTGGGCCGGGCCTATTCTCACCCTTCTAGCAGGCCGAAAGTCACATCTTGCAGCTGCAGCATGCGGGAGACGCGACACGCGAGAGCCTGTGTGGCCGTGTATCCGTGTTTCGCGGGGGTGTTAAGTGCCGACCCCTGCGGCCCCGCCAACGGCCCGCCAGGCTTCATCTTTCCACCTCGAGCAGCTCCGCCCGCCCCCGCCTCCGCCCCGCCCCGGCGCCGCAAACTCAGGGACTCCGGCGCGAACCCCTAGGGCGCCGGCGGTAGTCCCTTCCCTTCCCCTTCTTCTCCACTCGAAACCCTAACCCTAAAGCTCCAGCTCTCCGGCGGAAGCTCGGCTCCGGCGACGGCTCGACCATCTTCTCCAGCCGGCGGCCTCCCGCTCCCACCCCCGACCGACCCAGCGGATGGGTCTTTCACGGCAGACTCGGCGGCGCCCCCGTGGCTTCGCCGCCGGCCGCCGTGCCGCCAGCCGATGTGGCCGGCGCTGACGGCCAGGCCGGCCGGCTCTTCTATGGGCGGGGAGGAATGGAGGGAGGGAGGTCCACCCAGCGGCGGCGTAGTGGCGGCGCCCTGGCGCACGGCCGGTGGCGGCGGCGGCGCCTCCGTCCGTCGGGGCGGACGACGACGGCCAGCGCGCTTCATTGGTGTGGGCGGGCCTGGGCCGGCCCGCCTAACAGGTGGTCCATGGTCGGCGGGTTAACATCCGCCCGTGTTTCGCAGACGGAGCGTTTCAGGGGAGCCGTGTGTCCGATCATGTGCGCTAAAAAGCCCGGCGATGCAAAAGTCAACTAGGAAGAGTAACCAATAGCATATAGTCACGTGAATCGTCCTCTACCCCTAGCGGTGTGTTGGTTACATAGGCCATCACGCCGACTGAACTCGCAACAACCGCAACAGCAAGTGGTGACGGTGGCCAAGTGGGTGGAAACAGTTTATATGTAAATTAGCACATCAATCATGAATCATCGCGATGATCTCTAAACGCGTTTGCTCTAGCTCTACTTATTGGCAAGCCTCCTTCAATAATTCTAGTTGCTATGATCTCTAATTCACACAAATTGTTAAGTCACTATTCTACAACTAGGTGAACAAGCTAACAACACTAGTAAACAAAGCAAGCTGGCAAGACTACACAAACTACACAAGCTCAAGGTAAAGAACAAAGTAAAAGCAAAAGTGTAGAAGTGTTATACCAACTTGTAGAGAGGTTAGTCAATCCAATCACCGGTGAAGATATCACAAAATAATCAAGATGTAGCCGATCACCGAGAGATAACAATCACACAAGAGATGACACAAGATTTGTTCACCCAGAGTTCACTTTGTCACCTTCAAGCTACTCTCCGTTTGTGTCGACCTTCTCACGTGTGGGGCAAGGTGGAGCTCACTCCTAGCCAATTCCCTTTAGGCTATTTGCACCCAAAGCAAATAAGAGGTAACTCAATGACACGAGCAATGTATTAGAGTATCAATTTGGCACTCAGCCGTGAAAGATCACAAACCCTCACAATCACCGGGAGGTGGGCAAGAACAATCACCGTCTCTTCCCAACGCCTCCAACAATCTCCAAACCGTCTAAGAGTGGTCTTTCCTAAGAGTAACAAGAAATCCATAATCGCAATCACCACCTAAGCTTTCACAAATATGAATACCGAAATACAATGTACACTAGGTTTTCCCCAATCTCCTCTCAATAGCAACAATCCACCAAGGAAACAGAGAGGAGAGGGAAACAATCCTCTTGGAGTTCTCAGATCGATCTCTAGCACAATCTCCCTCGATTGATTTCAGCCCAAATGAGCAGATCAAGAGAGTGGAGAAAATGAGAGCTAGGGTATGCAAGAGTAGCTCAAGAAAAACAGAGGCTCACTGTAGTTTCGAGTTAGACGAGGGAGAAAGCAAAGAGGTACACTATGGACCAGCAGCTCCAACGGCTAGATGCAGAGCTTCCAAAGTTTTTTCTCCAACGGGCAGGAACCCAGCGGCGGCGGCAGCAGATATTTTATGAAGAAAACGGACCAGAGCGCTCAGTTCTTCGATGTCAAAACGGCTGCTGCAGTCTTCAATCGGACCAGTCCTCCACTTCCCGCATGGGCCAAGCAGCACTAGTCTTGGGCCTCGCGAGCAGCAGCAATGAGCAGGCCGGCCCAGCAGAGCAGGAACAGCAGCAGCGTGTTGCACCGGTCCAACGCGCGCAGGCAACAGCCAAGCAGCTCTGGACCATCGTCGATCCCAGGCCAAGGTGCACGCACTACTCCCTCCGTCGCAGTTCGTCGTTTTTGACTTTTCAACTTCATGTTTGACAATCCGTCTTATTCAAAATATTTATGCAAATCATAAAATAAATTAATCAATATTCAAGTATCTTCGTTGATAAAAGTCGTCACAAAAATAAATTATATTTGTGTAAAAAATTTGAATAAAGACGATGATCGAATAAGATCGGCGCGAGAAATCCAGGGTGACAAACTCAATGGGACGGAGGGAGGAGGACCCAATTAGCAGCTAGGAAAGCTAAGCTACCAAGCTGTCCGTCGGCCACCAGGCAGAGCACGTGCAAGTGCACAACATATATACACGTGCTCCCTCCATCCCAAAAATATCTGTCTCTTTTGGCAAGACAACTTTAACTCGATTCGTACAAAAATACGCGTGCAACATTTATATCTTTAAATAAATTTGTTAAAAAACTAGGTTCAAAAATCTTTCCAACGATACTAATTATGTATGATAAATATTAATATTTTTTAATCTATAATTTTTTTAAAATCATTTCTCGAGAAGCAAGTGACAAACATTTAGGGACAGAGGGAGTATATATATTGCATTGCATTCTCGAATTTCTTTTCTTCTCCATATATTCGATCCAAATAATATGCTATCAAATCCAAAAATATGTTAAACTCTTGAGCACAAATATAAGGCATTTCTCAAACCTTTTTCAAGGAGTGTTTCAACGAGTCGCCACATCACTAACCCATATGCATATGCAATTTAAAATTAGCGGCATTAGATAACCATTACAATTAAAATTTTCCTCTCTTTATAGTACGGTTATCTATCATAAATCACTCACACCCTCTATGGTGTCTTGAATGTAAAATCAAAATGGCCCTATGGATATACCTTTACCTTGAACCCATTTTGATCCTCGAAAACCACTCTAAGTTGAACACTTGATCATATTTTTGGATCATCTCGATCCATCTACCATGACCACCATGCACCACACTTGGCTTGACCAATCTCCAACTAATCAAACACTTAGTCTTAGGGTGTCATCAATTATCCAAAACCAAACTAGAGATCTGCGTTAACCGTTTATACTCTCATGAAATAACTTGTTTTCGTGGTGATGTTTTCTCCGAAATAATTTCATGACGAAATCCCTAAAATACCCCAACTCTCACGAAATAATTTCATGACGGTGAGCTCTCAAGAAATATCGTTCCTCTCACGAAATAATTTCATGATGGTGAGCTCTCACGAAACACTATTCCTCTCACCAAATAATTTCATGATGGTGACCTCTCACGAAATATCACAAAAACTACTATTAAAATACCGATGCAAATCTGGAGGCGATGTTATTTTCGGGGTAGTGTGAACTCTCATGAAAATAATCCGTGGCGGTGAACTCTCATAAAAGTGTGTATTTCATGAGTCTAATACTGTGAGGCGTGATGCGTGGCGGTGTACTCTCTCACGTATTGTTTTCGTGAGAGTAAAACCGTTTTGTGTGACTGTTTTTCAATCTCACAAAATATCCGGTTTCGATAACGAGAGGTTTATTTCATATCAGGCAGGCAGGCAAGGTTCTCTTACGCGAGAGCCAGGCAAAAATGTCTGTTAAAAGCCTTACGAGATGCAAAGTCAACTAGGAAAACCAATAGCAACGTGGGAATACCGCAGTGTGTTATTATTAGGTTAGATAGGCCATCACGCCGACTGAACTCGCAACAACAGCAAGTGGCCAAGTGGGTGGAAACAGTCTTTATATATACTTATAAATCAGGTGAAATTTTTCCATTTTGATCCTTTTTAAAAACGTTTTTGACAAATAGACCCCGGGCGAAACATTTGCTAAAAATAGGCCATTTTTTGACGTGTTAAGACACCACGCTGAGATATGTGGCTCGGCGTGGTGTCGGTCGACGCCAAGGTCTGGCCACGTCACCAACGACCCGGGTCACCGGATCCACCGTGGCACGTGGGGCCGCATACCTCGACGTGCGGTCACTTAACGCCAAGCCCCGGACCTCGGCGTGGCTGGACACAACGCCGAGGTCTGAACACTTAGGCCCGGCGCGCCATGTCCGATCGCAGGACAGAGGAGTAATGCGGTTAGCCTGCGCAACCCTGTTCTGCTACTGTCTAATCGGTGTGCTGGTGTACTAAATGCGTGCCTTTGCGCTCTCTCTCTCTCGCTTTTGCGATGGAACACGGCGATGGCCCATCCTTCCAAACAGTACTATACTCTGTACTCCTAGTAGTTGGTTTTTGTGAAGCGGTTTGGGCAGTCCCAAGACCGGTCCAAGGTAAAAAAAAAAAAAGGGAGACAGAGGAGTAAATGGGGTTGGATGGATGCATGTACTCCTCCGTCAAAAAAAAAGATTGTAACTATAGGAATGACAGTCAAACTTTCTCAACTTTGAGCTTTTTTTATAAAAAATACGTGCAACATTTATGGGTGTGTTTAGCACCCCAAATTCCTCCCAAATTCCACTATGCAAAAAGAAGATTCCCCCATCACATCCGTCGTCGGTAAAACATGTATGGAGATGCTAAATATAGGTAAAAAATTAAAATAATTACACAGTTTAGATGTACATTACGAGGCGATTCTTTTGAGCCTAGTTACGCTATGGTAGGATAATATTTACCACTAACAAACGAAACGCGTCTTCTGATTAATGCGATGTGACATACATGTCACATCCATCCAAAATTTTACACCAAACTTTGGGTGCTAAAACACACCCTATATCTCTAAATAAATTTATTAAAAAACTAGGCCTCGTTTAGATGGAAAAAAAATTTGCCAAAAACTTTCAAGTTTTTCCACTCCCACTCCATCACATCACATTAAATACACCAAAAGACATATATTCGGAGCAAAGTAAATGTAAGTAAAAAAAAAGAACTAATTACACGTTCTGTTGTACATCACGAGACGAATCTTTTGAACCTAGTTACCCCATGGTGATAATATTTACCACAAACAAAAACAAGCGATGCTTACGAGGAGTGCTATAGGAGTTGGAGCAGGTTATTTTTACAACTTTCTAGCCATCTAAACGTGGCCCTAGTCTTAAAAAAATCTTTCCGATGATACTAATTAATAAAAATTTATATATTTTAAAATTTAACATATGAGTGCCGGCAGTTTATAATTTTGTGTGAGACAGATGGAGACAGCCGTGCGTGTAGCAGATGAGGAGCAGTGCCCATAGGAGTACGTGCTTTTTTTTTGTCATAGTAAACGGTCTACTCCACCATTACTGCTAGCTGCTCGAGTAGCTACTCCCTCCGTCCCACGAATAAACATAATTTTTGGACTTCTATGATCTCTGTTTGAGAAGGAATTGTCTAGAATTACGTTTATTTATGAGACGGAGGGAGTAGCTTCTCTCTCAACAGAGACCACGTACTTCTTAATGTTGACCACCTAAATTTTACATGGTTGTTATTCAATATTCGGCTCATAAAACAAATACAACAAATCGGATTGCATGTGTAGCTAAATAAAATGAATGAATTAAGAAAAGAGCTAAGATTAGCAAAATCGACCCAATACTTAAAAAAAGATAACATGTGGTACAGCACATGTGGGCGGTGGGCAGTCTGGGAGGAGGCCGGAATCACATCTGCACACGGGGGCCCCACGCGGAGTGGGTGCTGCCGTACTACGCTGCTGTGCTGCTGCTCTGCCACTCCACATCTGCCTAACCAGCCTCATTTACTCCAACGCGATCGGACATGGCACGCTGCAGTGTTCAAACCTCGGCGTTGTGTCCAGTCACGCCGAGGTCTACGGCTTGGCGCTAGATCAGGGCACGCCGAGGTATGCAGCCCCACGTGCCACGGTGGATGCGGCGACTGGGGTCGTCGGTGACGTGGCCAGACATCGGCGTCAACTGACACCACGCCGAGCCACATATCTCGGCGTGGTGTCCTAACACGTCAAAAAATGGCCTATTTTTAGAAAATGTTTCGCTGGGGGTCTATTTGTCAAAAACGTTTTTAAAAAGGACCAAAATGGAAAAATTTCACTATAAATCAGCACATCAATCATGAATCATCGCAGTAGCCTTGTCGTGCGGAATTCGATCCGAGTCGGAGGTAGGAGCAATGGATCGTATCGGTTTCAGGGAAGGAGATAACGGACGCTGCGGCTTCAGCGTTCGCCAACTCGGAGCAGATCCCGGAGAAGTACGTCCGAACAGAGAAGGTCCTCGACGGCGTCGTCGTCGGTGCGGACGAGAGCTATGAGCTGCCGGTCGTGGACATGGCCAGGCTCCTCGACCCGGAGCATTCCGCGTCGGAGACGGCAAAGCTTGGCGATGCCTGCAGAAACTGGGGTTTCTTTCAGGTTCGGCCGGATTTCTTCAATTCTCGCTACTATCTGTTTCAGTTCCCGTTTGCAATCGCCGCATCCTACGTTGGAGCCAGATATAGTCTGTTAATTTCACGATGCTTCTTTTTTTTTTGGATGTGGAGTTGACAAACCATGGAGTTGACGAAGCAGCAGTACAGCGAATGAAAGATAATACTGTGCAGTTCTTCAGCTTGTCACTGGAAAGCAAGTCAAAAGTGGCAGTCCGAGGAGCCTGGCCATGTCCACGCTCTGCTCTCTTTCCCTGGCTCCGTTGGATCGATGGGCTGGCTACCAACGGCGGGAGGGCGAGGTGCGGCACGGTGGTCTGTCCGGCGTTGTTCAGGGCGGTGACCGTGCCGGGCTTGCTGGTTTGTTCGTTGCTGAGGATGCGTCGATGCGATGTGCCGCCGCTGCTCGCCGAACGGTACTCCCTCCGTCCCACTGTTTGTCACCCGGATTCCGGTGTCATCTTATTCAATGTTTAAATGCTTTATTCAAATTGTTTGCACAAATATAATTTATTTTGTTACGATTTATTTTATCAATAAAGATATTTGAATATTGATTAATTTATTTTTATGATTTGTATAAATATTTTAAATAAGACGGATGGTCAAATCAAACATAGAGTTCAAAAAGTCAAAAAACCAATAACTCAATGGGGACAGAGTATGAGTGGTGTGATGTCCCGCGTCCCACCAGGCCGACAAGAGTAACAGGTTATGTTTGGGCCGGGCCTATTCTCAACGTACGAACACCCTTCCAGCAGGCCGAAAGTCACATCTTGCAGCTGCAGCATGCGGGTGTCTGGGCTGGGGCCTTCCGTTCCTGAGCAGATTGGCAGCCCATTCGGCTAAAAAGAGTCAGGCAAAAATGTGTTTGACCGAGTGTGTCCGATGTCTGCTAAAAGCCTGACGAGATGCAAAGTCAACTAGGAAAAGTAACCAATAGCAGCATGAGAATCACCTACCCCCTACCGCAGTAGGTTAGATAGGCCTGTCAACGCCGAGTGAACTCGCAACAACCGCAACAGCGAGTGGCCAAGTGGGTGGAAACATTTTTATATGTAAATCAGCACATCATCATCGCAGTACGTAGCCTTGTCGATCGTGCGGAATTCGATCGGAGTCAGAGGTAGGCACAGCAATGGATCCTATCTGTTTCAGGAACGAGATCACGGACGCTGCGGCTTCAGCGTTCGCCAACTCCGAGCAGATCCCGGCGAAGTACGTCCGAACCGAGGAGGTCCTCGACGGCGTCGTCGTCGGTGCGGACGAGAGCTACGAGCTGCCGGTCGTCGACATGGCCAGGCTCCTCGACCCGGAGCTGTCGGCGTCGGAGACCGCAAAGCTTGGCGATGCCTGCAGAAACTGGGGTTTCTTTCAGGTCCGGCCGGATTTCTTCAATTCTCGCTAGTATTTGTTTCAGGTTCCGTTTGCAACCGCCGCATCCTACGTCGGAGCTAGATATGATAGTCTGTTAATTTCACGATGCTTTTCTGTGTGGATGTGGAGTAGCTGACAAACCATGGAGCTGACGAAGCAACAGTCCAGCGAATGAAAGACAATACTGTGCAGTTCTTCAGCTTGCCACTAGAAAGCAAGTCAAAAGTGGCAGTCCGAGAAAACGGTTTCGAAGGATTTGGGCACCACTTCAGCAGCAGAGCGTCGAATGGCAAGCTAGACTGGGCAGAGAGCACGATCCTCACCACGCAGCCAGTCCAGGAGAGGAACATGGAACTGTGGCCTGTAGATCCACCCACGTTCAGGTCTGTATATCTCTCTATCGAGATGATCTTCTCATGCCTGGACCGAAATCAGTTAAGTTTCGTTCATGGTTGACTTGTGCATGACGAACTCTGTTAGGGACGCTCTTGAGGTCTACTCGGTGGAGATGAACGACCTCGCAATGAGGCTCCTGCGTTTCATGGCGGCCGACCTTGGGGTGAAGCAGGAGGCGCTCCAAGACGCCTTTATGGGGAAGGGGCAGAGCATGGCGATCCACTACTACCCTCCGTGCCGCCACCGGGAGAAGGTGTTGGGCATCACACCGCACACGGATGGCCTGGGCCTGGCGCTGCTGCTGCACGTGGACGACACGCCTGGCCTGCAGAGGTGGTACCCGGTGCGCCCGTTGCCGGGCGCCTTCGTCATCAATGTCGCCAACATCCTGGAAGTGCTCACCAATGGCACCTACACCAGCGTCGAGCACAGGGTGCTCCCGGACGGCGAGAGGGGCCGGACCACCGTGGTGATATTCCAGGGGGCATCCGTCGGGGGCCGGGTGGCACCGCTGCCGGAACTCCTTGAGGAAGGTGGCACCCCCGCGCGGTTCAGATCCATTGAGATGGAGGAGTACATCAAGGGTAACTTCAACGCGCTGGAGCAAGGGACGACGACACGGTTCATCGACAGCCTCACGTTATAGTAGAGTCGTCATATATACTCATATATGATGGATCTGGCACGCGATACATGTATACCTCGTCAAAACATGTGTAATAGTTGCTCTTTCCGTCCAAAATAATAATTGATCAACTTGCTCGATCGTATTTCACGGAGCCGACCAATATCAAAACCTCTATATTTTCTATATCGGGTATTAATAAACATACCATTTCTTCCTCCAACGTTGTTGTACTTTTTATCCGTCAATCCATCCGCTCTGCTCTCTTTTTATCGGTGCGAGTCCTCGCTCTGTGCGGCACGGTGGTTTGTCCGGCGTTGCTCAGGGCGGTGACCGTGCCGGGCTTGCTGGTTTGTTCGTTGCTGACGATGCGTCGATGCGATGCGCCGCCGCTGCCCGCCGAACGGTAGGTGTGGCTGATGTCCCGCGTCCCACCAGGCCGACAAGAGTAACAGGTTATGTTTGGGCCGGGCCTATTCTCAACGTACGAACACCCTTCCAGCAGGCCGAAAGTCACATCTTGCAGCTGCAGTTCCTGAGCAGATTGGCAGCCCATTCGGCTAAAGAGTCAGGCAAAAATGTGTTTGACGAGATGCAAAGTCAACTAGGAAAAGTAACCAATAGCAGCATGAGAATCCCGATGTCTGCTACAAGTGGACGACACGCCCGTCCTGCAGATCCGGAAGGACGGCAGGTGGTACCGGTGCGCCCGCTGCCGGGCGCCTTCGTCGTCAACGTCGGCAACATCCTGGAAGTGCTCACCAACGGCGCCTACGCTAGCGTCGAGCACAGGGTGCTCCCGGACCCCGAGAGGGGCCGGACCACCGTGGTGGTATTCCAGGGGGCATCCGTCGGGGGTCTGGTGGCGCCGCTGCCGGATCTTCTCGAGGAGGGCGCGCGCTTCAGATCCATTGGCACAGAGGAGTATATGAAGGGGAACTTCAACGCGCTGGAGCAAGGGACGACACGGTTCAACGAGAGCCTCAGGATACAGTAGAGTCGTCAAATACTTGTATCACGGAACTGGCACGTGCAGTGGCAGAGCTAGAGGAAATTTGAAGGAATACAACTTGTCTTATGGATGCATTAATTTTTAAACTACGGATACAAATATGGTGAAAATTTGCCTTTTCTATTGGTTTTAAAATTTCTGTGGGCCCAGCCACGCCCACCATTATCAACGTAGCTCCGTCCCTAGGCACGCGATACAGTATACCTCGTCAATCCTTCGGTCCAAAATAATTGCTCGATCATATTTCAAGGAACTAACCAATATCAAAACCTCTATATCTGATATTAATAAACACACCATTTCTTCCTCAAACGTTGTACTTTTATCCGTCAATCCATCCCCTCACTCACCTAAGTTGGACAAGCCGACATGGCACAACATATTTCTCACTATATCATACTCGCTTTGAATTTGGAGCCATAAAACCTTTTATTGATGATGCACCAATTATATGCGTTCTATCTCACACGCAATACGCACCTGACCCAAGTTGTGCCCGCACCCCCGCGGAGAAGATGGAGATGCCAACAGAGGCGTCGGCCAAGGAAGACGAGGAATGTGGAAGATGGTGCAAGAGCAGAGGACTAGGGGTGGAGGAAGGCAGACATGGTGCTCCCGTGCAATTTATCAGCGGCGTTGAGTATAAAAAAGATCTACTCGCGGAAATGGATTGAATGAGGGACCTTGAAGATGAGGAGGGGATGGAGTCCGATATCGACGCCGAGTAGGTTTTCCAATTCCGCAAGACCTGGATCGCTCATTAGTCTGGCACATCAATGAGTGTTATTAGTGAATACTCCATTGTCTCCAGATTATAAGTGGTTCCAAGAATCTTAGAAAGTCACCCAAGTTTGGCCAATTTTTTTCATGATGAGATAATAATATTTATAATACCAACTAAGAATCATCACATTCTTCATTAATTATGCTTTTAATAGTATATACATATTTGATGTCACATTTTTTTTTTTTTTGAAAGTGAAGAAATCTTTCAAATTTTCTAAATAATATTGATCAAACTTGATATAGTTTGACTCTCCAAAATTCTTTGAATGACTCTTCAATATCAGTATTCTTTTTGATATAAATCTGATCAAATTTAAAAACCATTGGTAATACGAGAATTGCATTTTTTTTTTTTCTACAGAGGGAGCTACATGTTTTATGTTCAAGCTCCTCGTGGTGGGCTCTGATTCGTTGGGTTTGGCCTCACAGGTCACAACTCACAACAAGAGTAATACGCCGTGAAGCGAGCCAAAGTAGAGAGGCGTCCGATCCCACACGGACGGCAGATACGTGGTCGACTACACCTCAGACGAGGATGGGGTCCGGTCCGACCCCGGCTCCCTCCCTCGCAGTCGCAATTCATCAACCCCGGCTCTCCCCGTCGCCCTCCACCGCAGATCGCCGACGCGACGCAGGCGAGCTCGGGAGCAGATCCGCTGCAGGAAGCTGGAGCGGAAGGCCATGGAGAACGCCGCCGCCTTTCCAGGAGTCCGCCCACTGCGACGTCTGCCGCTGCACCTTCAGCACCTTCCGCCGCCGTGTACGGATCCCCTTCTCTCCCCATATCTCCGATCGCTAAACCGATCTCGTTCGTTCTGGTGCGAATTCCCCCTTCTCTCGCTGCGAATCGGAGCACGCGTGCATCGGCCCCGCCTGATTCCAGCTGCGGAGAACTGAAGATACCATGACTGACTTTTCCTCTCTTTTTCCCCCCGACAGCATCACTGCCGCAACTGCGGACGGACGCTCTGTCACGAGCATTCTTCGTACCACATGGTGAGGAACCGAATGTGAAATCAAAATTGTACATAGCCTAGCTCTTGCAGACTGGCAGTGCCCTTGGTACTGGGCTGGGAGTGTTTGACCCTCAGCTTCAACCTGTTTCAGGCTCTCCCGCAGTATGGGATATATACCGATGTTAGAGTATGCTACGATTGCTTCAACAAATCCTCGAGGTATCCATCCTCTTATCATTTAAATTCGAGGTGGAATCTGATTGTGCGCTTGTAGCAACTTATGTTTAGTACAGTACTTTGGAAGCAGGTTGCTTTGGGTATGCATTTAACCAGCATTGTCCTGTGATGTTGCAGCCAAGGGCGTGCTGGTAATTCGGTGTCGGCTGGTAGCGTTTCTGGAGCAGCTGACTCTTTTTCAGGTCTGAGTTTGGGTAAAGAGGATGCTTCATTGCCTATGAAAAACTCAACAGTTCAGAGCGCAGCACCCCTTATTGAGTGCAAATGTGGGATGCCTTTGTGTATATGTGAAGCGCCAAAACCAGAACCTGCACCTACACCTGTAAAGGTAGATACAATCCATTTTGATCTACACTTCGTTGAGGTTTCTATCCTAAACCCAGTGATCCAATGCAACAGAATATCAGCACCGTTCCCTCAACCACACAGTCGAATCCAAGGCCAAAGAAGCCTGCTAACACCCAACAGAAGGCTTCAGCTACTTCCAGTAGCAACTCAAGGTTGGCTGATCTTGGCGTTCCTTAACATTTTGGACATGTCTCTATCTACTCATTTTTGTTGGATATGTTTATCCCTTCATGGTATGCGCCTAATTTTCCAAGCAAGAATCGGAACCATATTTTGGCCATTAGTTTTGCTGCTTTATTGCTTGTACATATGCAACATGGAGATGGGTAATGTCTTTTTTTTTTGAAAGTAAAATGGCAGGAGCTCTGCCTCTCAATTAAGATAAGAAATAGAGTCTATGTACAGCAGTTTTGCAGCCCCCTTACACCGCAGTCCGGGGGAAGGAAGAAACAAATGTAGATAAAACGATTACACGCTCAAAGCCTGAGCCCTCCTCCACAGTAGGATATCTTCTTTTGTTCTTGAAGCCACCTGCAAAGCCGTCTCCTGTGAGTTGGAGAAAAAATCTCCTGTTCCTTTCTTTCCAGACATTCCAGATGGTGTAGATGGCTAGACCATTGAAGCGCCTCCTGTCCGTCTTGGCTATTCTAGATTGTGCTTCCTCCCACCATGAGATGAGATGTGTTGGGTCGGCTGCTGGTAGGACTGGGCTGGCATTGAAGTGCTCCCAGTGAAGGATGTGCTCCCATACTGCTTTGGTGAATGGGCAAAGCAGGGCGAGGTGAAGGCATGTTTCCAGCAGTCCGTTGCATAAGGTGCAATGTTCTTGGTGAGGCCAACCCCTCTTCTGTAAGTTGTCCGCCGTGAGAATTTTATCTCGTGCCATGATCCATGCAAATACCTTGCATTTGTTCTCCGTGTGTGCTCTCCATATAAGGTCTCCTCGGAAGGCTCTATAGGCTCCAGAAAATTGGATCCTATATGCTGATCTGGTGGAATAAGCTCCACTGGCTGTCCATCTCTAGATGATGGTGTCAGGAGTACCCGGTGTTAGGTGAACCTGCTGTATCGTGATCCATAGCGAGATGAATTCTTCCACCTGCGAAGAAGTGGTGATTCGACCCCTCGGAACTGGCAGCGACCCAGTGTTGTTCGAGCTCAAAGTGCACCGACCTGATCTTGAACCTGATCACCTCAAAAAGAGTGGGTGCTAGAAATTTTGGAGTCTCGCCACCAAGCCAGCTGTCGTGCGAGAATCGTGCCTTATGGCCATCTCCAATGGTGACTCTAGTAGATGCATTGAAAAGAGCCCGATCGAGGTCGTTGCAGGGGGTCTCCATTCCCACCCACGGCTTGGAAGTGTCGACCCATTCTTGCCAAAGCCATCTCAATCGCAATGCCCTGCTGAATTTATCAAGGTCCGGAACTCCGAGGCCCCCGAGGACCTTTGGTCTAGCTACTGTTGGCCAGTTAACGGGACAATGCCCCCCATTTGCGTTTTCCTCTCCTTTCCAAAGGAAGGACCTTTTGATCTTGTCGATGCTTTTGCGAGCCCAGGCTGGCAGCGGGAACAACGTTAGGTGATAGGTAGGCATTCTTTGAGAGGACAGACTGGACTAAAGTGAGGCGGCCAGCTCTGTTGAGCCACTTCCCTTTCCATCCGGGAAGTCTCTGTCCAATCCGTTCGATGAGCTGCTGAATATGTACCTTCCATAGTGCACGTGTGTGGAGCTGCAGCCCGAGGTAGCGGCAGGGGAAGGTGCCTCTGATCCCTGTGAAGGATACGAGGACATGATCAAGGTCAATGTCATCGCATCTGATCGGGTGGACGGAGCTCTTTTCCAGATTAATGTGAAGGCCAGAGATGTTTCCAAAAGCTTGGAGAATCACCTGGATAGCATCAATGTCATCCTTTTTAGGGTTTAAGAAGATGGCCGCGTCATCCGCGTCTGAGGGGAGGTTCTCCATCTTGCTGTGGTCGAGGGAGTGGGGATAGGGCGCCATTCTGGGTTGCTAGCTCAAGCATACGCTTCATGAAGAGCAATGATCTGTGTAAAGTCTGTTAACAAGTGTTCCAACTTTGAAGTTATCATCTCACCCCCACCTCACCCCATTATCCTCGTTGTTCTTGCAGCTCATTCTTAAATATTGGATTGATGAGCAGCGATAGCAATGATAAGGGTCTTTCTGACTATGAAGTTAGTGGGGGAGGTAAGCTTTTTTCCCTGTTGCGTGCCCTTCTCCTTTTCTATATTCCATCATTCCACTGGCTTCATGAAGTAGGATTTTGTGTAACCTAGTCTTTACTGCTTATAGGGACTGAGAGAAGCAATTAAAGGCGGGGATGTTAAAGGTGTAAAGAAACTTCTAACACAGGTACAATTTCTCTTTCTTGTCTGGTCTTGTCATCTTGTTTTTTTAAAGGAATGTCATCTTGATTCTTACATTCAACATCGGGCAGGGAGTGGATTGCAACTACTGCGACAAACAGGGATTTACTTTGCTGCATTTGGTGCGAGTTCTTTTGATGTCATTCTTGTGGTTGAGTTATTCCAGATTCTTTATGTGATTTACTTACTTGACTGTTTGTGTATAATGTGTGTAATGTCTAATCATGCAACATTGTTCAAGCTAAATATTTTCATATTAAGGACCACGTCACTTGATGATATATGAGGATAGCATACAGAAATCTGAATGTGCATTTATTACAAAAATTTGAATAGATTAGTAATTGTTCTGTGATTTAGTTGTTTACTTGTTTGCATATCTCCATAGCATTTAAGGATCCTTTTTTTCATGTTATCATAAGCAGTTTGCACAACAACAAGCTCTTTGTAATTCAAATCTGCCAGAACTAAGCAAATATCTTTTCCTCAAGAAAAAAAAGGCAAATCTACATGTAATTTATTTCTCTGTGATCAACTGCAGGCTGCAATGTTTAACCAGACAGAGATTGCTCTTGTTCTCATGGACCATGGTGCAAATGTTGAAAGCAAAAATGGGCAAGGTAGGTTCCTTTTACTACTTATAAGCCCATTTGTGTGATAATACTGTTTACATTTGCCACCAAATAATTGACATCCAAGTGTTCCTATAGGATAGTTGATTAATTGAAATTGCTGTCGCCTGTCAGAGGTTATTTTGAGCATACACCCTCTCAGTCTGCCATTCCAATTTTTATTTGCCTCAAGGCACTCGAAAAAAGATGTTTACTGTAAGTGTAAATCAAAAAGAGGAGCTATTATATGACCTGAATGACAAAGTAGCTTGAGTTCTATGCTCTTTTCGGTTCTGTTGAGAGTTATCACCATCATATGTTCAGTTACTCACCCAATTTTTGAAGTACAGATAGTTATTTCAGTGTTGGGATTGCTAACATCTTTAATACGTTGGGCAGGGGAAACTCCTTTGGACTGCGCTCCTGCAATGCTGCAGTACAAGATGCGACAACGGATGGAAGAACTCGCGGCTTCAAGGAGACCACTAGAGTGAACGACGTTCATGCTATTTTCTGCGAGTTCGTCCTATTCCAGTTTGTGTCAAACGTGGTGTCAACGAATAAAGCAGTTAAGTGAGCTGAAAGCTTCTTCTGGTGGGAATGTGTTTGGTCCACCAGTATACATATACCATCTAGAAACGTTGGAATGCCACTCACGACTCGCGCGTATGAAATAAGATATTTAGCTTCATCCTACATTCCTACTCATGTACCCATGTCTGTAGCCAGTGAATACTTCCAAACATTTACCATGTACAATATGTTTTTCTTTTACTGAAACAGCATTCCTCTAGGAGATAGCAGTTCAGTGACTGCATAAAGCTTCCTGCCTGCCATTGCTGTTCCCTCGAGGCTTGCGGATCGTAGTCGGGTGGAGTACATATTTGAATAATCAAATTGTCATCAATGTCACCTCTAAGTTCTTGCCTCTGCAAATATCATTGTTTGAGTCTGATGAAGCTCACAACATATCCTCAACTCAACATCAACCTCTACCGTCACGGTGCATAAGGGGGACCTTTGATGGTCTTTGTCACCGTTGTCACCGTTTCTCGGTGATAATGTCCGTTGCGTTCCCAACAGGACATCTTAAAGGCCTCTAGAGACTTGTATGGGATTTGGTTTCGGACATCTGACTCAAAAATTCAAAATCATATTGTCTGCTCTATTCTTTCCTTAGGAACGGTTAAAGTTGTATCCATGTACTAGGAATTTCTATCCGTAATCCTTGTACAGTAGCTATGTGTTGTTTCTTTTGTTTTTTTTGGGAGAAACATGTGCTGTTGCTGTTGCCATACTCTATGTTTTTTATTGAAACAGCATTGTTCTTGCTGTTGCTACCCATGTTGTCGTGGTGGACTTGCAGACGAATGACACGCGGCCAATCCAATTGTCTGTTCTCCGCCGGGTCGCAACCTCAAGGTCGAACGGCGCCATGGGCTAGGCCGCTTTCACCTGGGCTCAAATGAAGCTCAAAATATCCGGAGCCGAGGGGCGAATCATTGATGAAGTCAGCGCTTGGGCAGAATCGCAGCCTCGTCAGTGCCGCGACGGCAACGGATTTTTTTAATTCCCCGCGCCTGCGCCTGCAAAAATATCTAGCGTCCTCGTCCTCCCCCTGCCAGATCTTCTGTCCTGCACATTGGCTCTGAGAGCTGCTTGGTGTAAAGACCGCTCGCGAGCCTCCCCACATTGGCTCTAGCTGGAAAGGACCATTAGTTTATTGGAACGGAGGGATCATGTCATCGCTGATGATTCATGAGTACTCCTACTATGCGAGACAGTGATCGAAAAAAAAATATGCGAGACAGTGATCAAGATGGCTCACAAAACATTCATGAGTAGTAGTTGTAGAGGTAGTAGTAGCAGCAGCACATCACATTATCACCCTAGGCACACGACAGCTACGCGTCAAACCTTATTGTTGACAAAATATCAGCAGCTAACTAATATATTATTATTATCCATCGCACCGTGTCTAGCCTGCCATGAGATGTGACCACAAAAATATCTCGCAACAACCCCAGTCCGGATCATCATCCATCATCACTCATCAGGGGAGAAGAACATCGTGATGGCATGGGCGAGCCAAGGAAGGCACGGGGAAGGCGTGCAGAGAGGATCCCGGGCCGCCGCCGCACGCCAGCTCCGAGATATTTCTCACCAAGCGTCCACCGGCAGCGCGCCCGTACCAGCCGAGCCGAGCCGGGCCAGACCAGCCCACGTGGAAAAGCGATGCCACGGCGGAGTGAAGCCGGATAAAAGCGCGGCCTGTCCCTCCCCGCTCGGCTTTCGCTTCGACTCGACCGGTCGGTCCACCGCTTGCTTTCACCCGCTCCGCTCCGAACGAGAGGAGGGTGGGGCCGGGCCGGGCGTCGCCGACGGTAGCTCTCGAATCCTCCTCTCTCCGCCTCATCCCTCGTTGTCCACGGCTCAGTCTCTTCCTACTGCTGCGGTTGATGTTTGCCGCGCTTGTAGCTGCGGAAGCGCTGATGTGATGTGAGGTTCTTAATGTCTCGGAGGTGCATTTGCAGGTGACGGTTTTGTGTTTTCGGTGGGCGGGGGTGTGGACGAGCGACGGACCGGAGCGGAAGGATGGAGATGTTGGAGGGGGCGCCTGATCTGCGAGAGCTCGTGCGCCTGCCGGTAACCTCTTTTTTCCCAGCGCGTTTGGTTTGACCGCGGATTCGTTTGGTTGGTGTGAAGTTGTGGCGCCGAGTTGTTTTTAGATGTTTGTTTGGGTGATCTGCTGAGCGAGCGGGGTTTGCTAAAAGTTCGAGCAGAAGTTCGATTCTGGGTGAAAAAAAAAAAGTGGTCTGCTAATTTAGATTTTTCATTTTCAGTATCGCCGAGCACAAAATGGAGTAGTAGAATCACGGTTCTTCAGGAGGCTGTAGTACAACATATGTTTTTTTTTTTTTTTGTTATTATATGTTAGATTCATAGTGATACATGAAATTTTTATATGATTCAACTGGTCATGGCTTGAGCATCTAGATTGATATGCAGCTCACAATAGTTTGCTTGGATACCTGTTGCAATTGATTTGTTGGAAAAGCCAGTTACTATGTATGGCTGCCGGTTTACACATTACTTAGATCATGAGGTGTATTAACCGAGAGAAGGGGGTGCTAAGTTGCCAAAGTATCAAGGCACCGTATGCTATGGAAGTATCAAGGTTGCTCCACAAGTCTTTAAGTGCGATACTTGAGCATTCCGTGCTATTAAAAGACAGTTTCCTTGAACAATTGTAATCTGCAATCTGAATCGTTCTGTTAAGTTGCTTTAACTTGACTGATGTGATGGTGCAAAATAATTTTTGGGATAACTTTGCTGACCTTTCATTTGTGGGGACAAGTAGACATGGACAATAAGGGTAATTCGTCAGTTAAGTAAAAAAAGGGTAATTCATTAAAGGGACTTTGGAAAGAACGGAATGCCCGAACTTTCGATGGGGTGCAACGGCAGCCTCTGATCTTGGCCGATCATATTATCACAGAGGCCACAGCTTGGGCGTCGGCAGGCTACAGGAAGTTGAGTTGTATTTTGGCTAGAGTTTGATGTTTTCCCTCTGCTGCTCAGTCGCACATTTCTTTACAATGTAATCCATGGCTCTAAGATCTAGTAGAATTAGGTTGGTCGAATTTTGGTAACGGTGTTGCCAGTCGATCTTGTTTGCAAACTCTTTCTGCTTAATGAAATACGCGCCTATGGCGTGCTCTTGAAAAAAAAATTAAAGGGGCTTTGGAGTTTTGGGGACAGGTTGATTATTCAGCTCTTCTGGGTTCAATGTTTAGGGGTGGTTTGGATCTTAAGTTTTGTGAAAACCAAAACCATTAAAACCTGTTTTTAGTTCGTTCCCCAGAGAACCCTGTTTGTTTTCTCTAACTAACTTCGAGATTAGTAAAAACAGTTTCCAGTAAACTAAGAATACCGACTTTTGCCAAAATCTTCATATAATTCATATGGTCATGTCATGGCCATGAACATCTGGAAGGATATGAGGCTCACAATGGTTTGCTTTGATAGGTGTTGTGCAACCTAAGGATACCATTTGTTTGGGTTTCAAAACCAGCTATTGCAAATGACTGTTAGTTTTGACATCACTTGGATTTTGTTTTCCTCCTGCATTGTTTGAGATGTGTGAGGTTTCCATGAAGTACATTAAATGAGAGAAATGGGTGTTAAGTTGCCATAGTATCAAGGCTGCGCCATGAGTCTTGTGTGATACCTGATCATTGCATACTATCAAAAGACAATTTCTTTAAACAGTTGTATTCTACAACCTGAATCATTCAGTTAAGTTGCTGTAACATGACTGGTGTGATGTGCCGAATATTTTTTTAGTGCTAACTCTGATGAACTTTCATTTGAGGGGCCAAGTAGATATGGACAAAAGGGTAATTCATTTGAGTTGACTAGTTGATTATTTAGCCCATTTTGGTTAAATCTTTTGTTATTTTTGTTGTTGTGGTAGGTGGTTATTTCAGTGTTCTTTTTAATGTCATTTTCCTTCTGAATGTACCCTTGCAATGCTTGAACAGTATTCACATATTTCTATCATGTCACTTAGAGACCAAGAGTCCAAGACCACAAACACATCATTGTTTGAATTTTGAACTCGTCATTTCTTTTGGAGGACCTATCATGAAGTTCTTCCATTCTTGTCCCAGGATGTTCTCATGGTATGCTCATCTACTGGATGGACAGATGAAAAGCACATGCTTTATCTTCAATTATTGGAAGAAACATTTGTGCACCAATTACATGAAAGTGGTTGCAGTGTCAAGGGACTGTTCAATCGCTCTCCAAGATATCGTAGGCGTATGAAATCATCTAAGCAAATTGTTAAAAACACTACACCTGATCAGGTATAGGCAAAGGCTATATTCCCTCATTATAATTGACAGAAAATGGAAGGAAGCAGCTGTAAAATATATTTTTGTATGATGCAGCAGGGATGTTGTGCCATAGTTGAGGTTGACAAAGTCAAGTCGTGCATAAAGGTCGAGCATGTCGAGTCACCTTCCTGTTGTGGAAATCAGCAAGATGAAAAAGTTCGTTCCATGGAAGATAATGCGTCAACCACTGATCCGGTGGAAGAAGCCACTTCCCATGCAAGGGCAGCAAGCCCAGGACAAGCTTCCACGTGCTATGTTGGCAAACACAGGCATTCACCTTCCAGAAGCGCAGGTAAGGGGTATCTATTGTATGTCCTTTTGCAGATGCTGTCATATATCGATTTGTAGTCACTCCATAAAGGAATAAAACTATTTCCAAATTTTGATTGTCTTCTATGAGATTATTGCAAAACAAAGCAACAATTGATTTCCCCAAATATGCTTTTTATTAAGAAGAAAACATTTTCCTAGGCTCTCTTCCTGACTTTGTTCAAGTATAAGCCATTAGCATTGTTAAAATATGTGGGTTCGAAAAAAAAAGGCACCATCTTGCTTAGTGTCTTGTTTTCTTATGTTTCTGAGATCTGGCCAGTAGAAGTGCACCTTGGGAGTTATGCCATGTGTTTCTTCATATCCAGACTCTGAATACAAAATATTTAAAGGTATTGAGTTCATTTACTTGAGTGACATGGCCAGATTTTTACAAGAGAACTACTCGTGCATTTACTCAGAGGGGTCGGATCAGAATTTTGATGAGGAGACCCAAGGGACTGAAAAATCACGACGAGGATGCAACCAAAAGCGACTGAAATCTGATGATGGTATGAGGGATCATCAGGTAATTGGCCATAAGTGTAGTGTACGTTTTAGTTGTGTTCTAACGTTGTTCTATGTTTTATGAAAACATTCTTACTCAACATCACATTGTCAATAGGTCGTTCTGGTTGTGAAGGCAGAAGCCCATCAGGTAGGCGGCCTTGATGTGAGTGACAAAAATAGTGATAAGTGCAGTGCATCATCAAAAATGTGTGCTGGATTAGTTGATGTTGAAGCTGGGTCTCCCTCTGGCAACTGCAAGGATCATGGACCAAAAGGATAATGCAATGTCCGCGCACTTCCACATCACATATAGAGTTGACTAACACACTCACCTGGTAGTAACCGAATCAGAGAGAGAAAGTCAAGCAGTGCAAGTTTGTAAGATAAACTAGTTTACCCTCTTTACTCTGGTCTGGTTTGGAAGTAAAAGTAGCCCGTTCAATTTAGCTTAGATTGATTCGAGGCAGTTGATGGTTTTGTTGTGTTTTGAGTGACCTTTTTTTCTTTTTTCTTTTTTTTCTTTTGAGGATTGAGTGACCCTGGTATGAAAATAAAATTTCATATGTTCTGTGTTTGGTGCTGTAACCAGTAAATGGAGTGCTTTCATATCTTGGTTAACGTCACATCTACATTTTGGTTTACTATCATATCAGAAATTCAAACACGTTTGTTTGTTCCGCTCTCCAAGTTTGCCTCACTCGCTTGGGCAACCTTTACCTCGTTTTTCAATTCAACCAAATTTTGATAATATTTGGACTGCTGGTCTCTCTAACAAAGAAAAATTCGTCAGCCTGCTCGGTATCCAGTGGCTGAGCAAAGGAACCAAACTGTCCTTAAACTTTGGATGGTTGACTCCTGCTTGCTAGAGGACCTAGATTTCTTGCAAACAGAAAGGGGTTCCAGGGAACAAGTCTCCATATACGATTGCGCATGGAGTTATGAATGGATCCTAATTTCACCTATTTTGCTCACAGCTCTATAAATAATATCGAGTCCACCAAAGTCTCAGCCTGTAGTCTTCGCAACAACAAGATGGAAAAAAACTAATTAAATTTTGAGTTTTTGACCTAAATTGTAATAGCAGGATCCTAATTGCAACGCGCTTGAATTTTTTGCACTAGTTGGGCTTGAAGCTTGAAGCCTGCCAAGGCCTGCTCATAGCCCTCGTGCGTTCACCCGAAGGTCCGATCTCCGCTCCGTTCCCCATTTCACGCGTCCCCGCCCCTCCGCCTCTCCCCCTCCCGTTCACGCAACTCGCAGCTGCAGCGCTCTCTCTAGCCGGCGACGACTGGGCGAGCAGCGCCACCCTACACCAGGTCTTCGTAGAAACCATCGCCGGCGATGAGCTTCAACCAGGTACGCCCGCCCCTTTTCCCTCCACGCTGTGTAAAACCGATCTCTCTGAATCCTAATGCCCTTGTCCCTAAAACCGATCTCCCTGAACCCTAATGTAAGCTATTTGTATTCGGATCTGACACAATTGCAGGCCGCTAGCTTCGATTCTTTCTATTTTTCGCAAAATTTATCGGTGCATACGTACACTCATGTCCACGACTAGATCCACCCACCCCCTAGCTGCAACATGTCCGCCTAAAACCATTAGGTTCAGTTTTGTTTTTAATTTTTTATACTAGGATGAATCGTTTCAAATTGTGGATTCTAGTATTCTTGTGATGACTTGATCGTTGATCTCACTTGTGACATGTGAAATTTATAGTCTGCTGCCAAGGGGCAGACCAGGAGGGACAGGCCTAGAGCTCGCCCTCATGGCCTGACGCAGCAGAAGAGGCAGGAAATAAAGGAAGCATTTGATCTGTTTGATACAGATAACTCCGGTACTGAAAATTTTCTTTAGTGTTTACCAATTCCATTTTTCAATTACAGTATTGCTTTCCTCGTGTTGGAACTGTTGATATCTTACTAGCATACTTATCTCACAGGAACCATTGATGCAAAAGAGCTGAATGTTGCCATGAGGTAAGGCTGGCATAACCATTCTCATTTTAATAGCCAAGCTGCAACTAGGCCTCTGAAGTTATTTATTTTGTTTACAGAGCCTTGGGATTTGAGATGACTGAAGAGGTATTATTTGTCCTAGTAGCACATCCTTTGCTTTAGAGCATATTCTCCAGTCTTTAGAAAGTGCATTATAGTTGTCTTGTTCCTCAACAAGACTATGACAAAGGATGCTGCTATAGCTCCTTCCATTTATGTTAAGTGAATTGATATTGCAATCTTGCATAACCAGTCCTAGAATGAGCACAATGTTAAGTAGTGAGGGAGTTCCTGCTGATATTGTTGCACTGAGCTTTTCCTTCTGTTCCTGCTGATATTGTTGCAGTGACCGCTTCCTTCTGACTTTCGAGCATATCTTTTTAGCGTCCCTATCTGTCATATTTCTTTAGAAGTTAGCTTGCTGATGAAATGAATTTGTCCTGTCCTCTGTTTTTGAGGCGTTGCAGCGTTGCGCGGCGCCCGACCCCCTTCACAACGCCTAGGCGTTTGTGGCGGACGCCCTAGGCGACGCCATATTCAAATCATAAAGGCGTTCTAAACTAGAATTTTATATACTAGTTTCAGCCTATAAAACACGGATACGCCAGGGAACCCACGTATCGCGTATCGGATACGGCGTCCGATACGGATACGCCGCCGATACGCCACCGATACGTATCCACGGAGTATCGGAATTTTTTATTTTTTAAAAAAACGGATACGTGAATTCAGATACGTATGGGCGTGGGATACACGTATCGTGTGTGTGGATACGCCCAGCCCAACATCAGCCCAACAACAGACCAATATTGTGAAGTCTATCCCCATCGCCCTAGCCCCTGCCTCTTTGCTCGCGCGCGCCGCATGGACGGGATCGCGCCGCAACGCTGCTCCACGCGCTGGGCGACTCTAGCTCGCCGGGCGCCGCCACTAGCGACGAGCCTCCGCGGCGGATCCGGCCGTCCCCGGTCCCTGCTCGTCACTCGCCATCCCGTCCCCTGCTTTCGGGCGGCCATCCGCCCGTCCCTGCTGCTGACCGGCCAAGGCAGCCATCCCTGCTCGTCCCCGGCGGTCCCTGCTCGTCACCGGCCGTCCCTGCTCGTCACTCCCTGCTCCGGTGAGTTGAATCCCCGTCCCCATTCTCGATCGGCACAGACTTCATCTTCTTCCCAAGTAAATCAGCAGTTCAGCTTGAGGAGGAGGCTGATGTTGTCGATTAAATGTGCCAAATGAAGAATAGGACCTTGCTGGTTGCCTGGTTGGTGCTTGCTGGTGGATGAATTGCAAGCCTAAATGCCTTTTATTTCCTACTTTCCTAAATTTGAGACTACTATATGACTATATCTATATATATTTGAGACCTTCAGACCTGCTGTCTTGTAATAATAGCACACTTAAGTAGTTACTTGAGACCTTGAGACATGCTGTCCTGCATTTTTTTATTTTATTTTTTAAATATTAGACGTATCCGCGTATCGGGTTTTTTTTTGAGAAATTGGCGTATCCGTATCCGTATCCGATACCGATACACGTATCCGTATCCGTGTAATTTAGGTTTCAGCACATATATACCTTGTTTGTTCCCAATTCTTGCTAGCTATACACATATATTAGTTAATGCATGAGCATGACGAATTACATCATTGTTTGTCTCTAATAGTCCGGGGAACTTAGACTGAAAGTCTGAAACTAAAATCTTTGGAATCTAAAGCATACTAATTACTAGTGGCTAGTCAACTACACCAAAGCCATCGAACATGGGTGTTGGACAAGGGTGCGAGGACACAAAAGAGCTAAGTGCAAATCTTTGTTTAGAGAGCGGATACAATGAGAGAACACACAAATAGAGGGATGTGCACACTACATACAAAATTCAGAGTGGAACAGAGCACTGGGAACAGATTAGGAGCAAGAAGGCGGAAGACATGCATCATACTATTTTTAAGAAAAACAGAGCACATGCAGAGGAGGCCATGGACAGCACGAAGGCATACAACCTATACTATATTTAGAGAGAGCGAGTACATGCAGATATTAGAGTACTATATTTAGAGAGCAGAGTACATGCAGATATTAGAGAGCGAGTACATGCGGACATCGTCTTCAGGCGTCCCCGACATGCGTATGGGCGTCCGCACGATGCCATTCTAAGAATAGGCGACGCCCAGTTTGCCTAGGGCGGACGCCATAGGCCTTCGATTTGCGGCGTCTTGGACGCCCCGAGCTGCATGCACGCCTTGTCGCCTAGGGCGACGCTTTTAGGCGACGCCTTAAAAACAGAGGTCCTGTCCATGATATATTATGCCCCTCGTGAAAATAAGACCCACATTATTATTTCATATTCTCATTTCTGTGTTTGAGCACATGCAAGTATGGAACCACATTCCATGTGCTGTCCGAAATTCCTTGAAATAACACCTACTCGTTTTCTGGATAATGCAGCAAATTAGGCAAATGATTGCTGATGTTGACAAAGATGGCAGTGGAGCGATCGACTACGAGGAGTTTGAGCACATGATGACTGCCAAAATCGGAGAGAGGGATAGTAAAGAGGAGCTTTCAAAAGCATTCGGATTATCGACCAAGATGGAAATGTAAAGCATCATCTCTCTTTTCTTCAGCACATGCTTTCTTCTATGATTGAACTGCACTACCATTTTGCATGCCTTATCTTTTCAAGTATGTCAATTATCAACCTCCTATTAGACAATAAGCTACTAGATTTACTTCTCTAGTCAACAATCACCCAAGGGGTTTTCAAATTGAAGATGATGAATAATGGATGCTTACACAATTTTCAATCCTATGTCTCCTGGTGTTCTGAGAGTAAAATGCTAGTAGTATGTCTTCCCTTGAGCTTTAATGGAATTGATTGAGATAAGAACACAAAACACTTCTTTGCATGCATATGTACCATATTCTAAACATGAGTAATCCCTCGGAGGCTTGGACAAGGCTATGGTAGCTCTTAAAAGTATGTTTTATTGTCCATACAGGGAAAGATTTCTAACATTGACATCCAGAGGATTGCTAAAGAGCTGGGTGTAAATCTCACCCTTGATGAGATCCAAGACATGGTGCAAGAGGCGGATAGAAATGGTTAGCTGTGCTATGCCATCTTAATTTCTTTGCACGCGAACTTGAAAGACCCTCATTTTTCAAGTTAACGAGCTGTAATTTAACGTGATTTCTGGATTGTCACAGGTGACGGTGAGATAGACTTTGACGAGTTCATCAGGATGATGAGGAGGACTAGCTATGGTTACTAGGTGTATCTTTTGTGAGTCCTTGAGACAGTCAGTTGGTTTATGACCACCGGGCGTGCTTTATTGACTGGTGTAATTACTATGAACAATAATGTTGTGATCTGTTTAGGTTTTATCCTTTTTCTAAACTCTTGCTGTGCTTACTTCAATGTTGTAGCTTCTATATATGCACCGGATTTCTGTTAAAGTTCAATAACCAGCCGTTTATGTTGGTGGGAGGTAGGTTTAAGTTTCTCCATCAATCTCTGTTCAGGAGCGTGGAAGTTTTGTGGCATCTATGCGGTGGATATTGCGAACATCTGAAACTCTGTAATTTCGTTGCTATCTAGTAATGAAGTTTGGTTTTAACCTGGGATAAAAAGCATATACACCAGATATTCGGCTTTTCCATCTATCGTGTGGTTGCAAACATGCGCAATTAAGCCAAGTGAGATGGAAACAGTTCGTGTTTGTGGTACCATTCCTGCTGTATCGATACTGGTTCTGGGAAGGGATCCTGCTGCCCCACCATTTCCATCCAATAAAATAAAATGCTTGCTGTATACTAGACTTGTAGTAGCTCAGCCCTGTGGACTGCTGGACCCGTTTTCAGAACGCTAAAGATGTCATTAGTTTACGTGGTGTCTAGCACGGTTGTGTTTGCTTGGCTGTTGAGTTAAGCTGGTATGATGGTAGTGGTAGCTATGGTCTGGCGATCGACCCCGCAACTAACCTGGGCTATCCTGTCGTCGGTTGAGAGGAGGGCAACACTGATTGCTCGAGTGTGTTTTAAACGTTTAAACTCGCAACGGTCACTGGTCACTGCCAATATAATGAGCGAGCGATGAACCAACCGGGAGGCGAGAGCTGCGCGCGGCTCAACAGTGGACACAACAACGGCGCCGCGCCTACCGCGGCCTGCTGCCCCGCTAATGAATCCGTTGGGCCGCTTTCGCGGCGTGGCCGTGCAGGCCACCAGATCTGCCGACCGCGCCAGGACCCCAAGAAACAAGGCCCGCCGAGGACAGGCAGCTACGCCAAACACCAACGTCCAAGGAAAGGCTACAGGCTCCATTCCGCTTCTTTTCCTGCCGCGGTGTCGGAGTGGAAAGCCGAGGCGCCCTCCGCTTCCAGACTCTCTGAAAAGGCGCTGTCGCTTCTGCGCACGCATGGCACAGGAGGTGAGGCTGGGACCCCGCCCGAGCCCGACCTGCGGTGGTGGTGGCCCGGCAGCAGCGCGGCCTCTGCTCGGGGCGGCTCCGATCGGGTCGGGGCAGGAGCACGCGGACTCTGCGGTGGCCACCCGTCCGTTGGCGTCCGTGTCGATGTCGTCGGCCCGCGCGGCCGCGCCGCGCCAGTTCCCGTCTGCGTCCACGTCCCCGCTCCCGTGCCGCGTCGCTGTTGCCACGCAATTATTTGGCTCGTCCTGCTCCGCTCTGCTCAACTGCAACAAGTCTTTTCTGGCTGGGGACGGGAACATGTTTACCAGCGGCTAATGACGCTGTCTGAAGCTACTCACGCTGGCGGGAACCATGTGCTGCGCGCCGCCTGGCTGCTGCTGCCTGCCTGATGATCTGCCATTTCTGCCTGTAAAAACATACGAGGAAGGTTGTAACAATCCAACTCCAATCAAAAGTGAAACTTTGTATGTACTAGTATAGGTACGCGGAATTTTCAAGGGGAGATACGATGGTTGTACTTGCACCGTCGGAGTCGGAGATCCTTATCTTCCGGCGAGACGTCTGGATCCGGCCATTACTCGACGTTCCCACGTATGCGGTGGCTTAGGTGACGCATTCACTACGATCACACACCTAGCACACGCACGTCTCTTTCCCCGTCCGCCAGGCCAGCAGACCAACAAAAACCCTGCGGCCTAGGACTTTCTTGTGCTTATATTATACATACACGCGCACGCACGACGTACCTAGCACACCTCTCGTAGTTAAAGCAGCAGCAGAGTATCAAAATCCTCAGAGAAGTTAGAATAGAACCTGTACAGGTACACAGTACCAGTTGGGTACGTTTAGCCTGCGTACCCGGAGCGCCGAGCAGCGTGGACGCCAACGCGCGCTAGCGTACAAGCGTCACCACGGAAAGTCCACCGCTACCGGGCTCCATGGCCCCAAAAACGTCCCGGTCGCGGGTCGCTCCCGCGGCCCCACGCGCGCCGTCCGTTTCGTGAGCGGACGGCAGGATGGACCGCCGACTCGGCGCCGTCCTCGCACGCAGCTGGAATCTGTGCTTTCCTTCGTCCACTCCACAAACCACACCCGCTTTGGGGAGGAATTAATTAGTGGATGGGGTTTGGACTGGCGTGAGTGGTACTGGACACACGAATGAATCAAATCTAGCCGATCGTTAAGCTGTTCCATTTCGCGCCTCGTAATTTGTGGGTTTTGAGATGTCAACCTTTTTGGTGGGGGTGACGCTTTATGGTTTACAAAATGTTTCACTTGTGACAAGGCATACTCTATTTTCTACTTACTCCATTTTCAAATAGTGAAATTCATAAAATTTGTATATGTAAAATTGGGTATAGAAGAGAAACGTAGTAGTACTGTAATCACAAAAAGGACAGGCGACGAGAAACAAAGGAGGAGTAGTGGACAAAAGAACTTTCTATAAGCCCGGGAGGATCTAATGGCTACGTAGGAGATTAAACCTAATCTCTTATGTGTATAGGCTAAACAATGATTTTGTATAGGACAATCAACGTTGATGAGCCCGGGCGGCAGCTGCCGGGCCCTGGGTCTGCCGGTGAAAAGGAGTCCGAGGAGAGGGAGAGGGAGGTTTTGTTTGGCGATGGCGACCGTCAGCTGGAGCGACTTGAAGACGACGGAGGAGTGGCTCTTTAGGTTTCTTGCCTCGAGTTGCAGTAACAGATTCATCTGTCGAAGCATCATGGCGCTCCCCGTTTCCAGCGCCGGCTTCTCGAAACTGTACTTGAACATGTCGAGGTTGCCCCCCTCCACCGCGAAGTCGGGCGGCGCGGCCACAGCGCGGCCACCACCAGGATGGCACCATGCTGATCATGAGGATGATGGCCATGGCGTTCAGGATCAGCACCACCGCCAGGCCCCATGCAGCAGGGCCCAACTTCACCATCGCACACCTCCCCCTCTCTCTCGCTCTCTTAGCGTCACGAAAGGTCCCTTGTGGTTTTTGGTAATTGAGTGTCAACATTAGGTGAACTAATATGTGTGATTGAGATTATACACGGGAGATTAGTTCACATGATGATGCAATGAAGGAGCTTATTGCATATGAGACATGACATGGAGTCATGTGACCAAAGTGGTGAAGATCAAGACGAGGCTTGGCTTGAAGGACCGGTTGCAAGTGTGAAGGGCAAGTCACCGGACTTGGCGCCGATGGACCGATGCAATAGCGGTGAAGAGCAAGTGAGGTCAAGATCGATGGACCAAGAAGGTCATGTGATGATATGAAGTGGATCATATCATTCTTGATCGTGTTGGTGCATTGGTTGCATTGGCACTTGGAGATGGAGCGGAATGGAAATGCGCAAGGCAAAGGTATAACCTATAGGGCATTTCATTTCTCGGTCATTGAAGCTTAGAGAAGTTTATGACCGGGTTTAGGATAGATGGCCGTACTATTAAGAGGGGCAACCGGTTTGCATATCGGTCATCTAGTGCCACTTGAGCGATCTAACTTTGCGATGTGTTAGAATCGAGTGGCGTGACAAGAGCTAACCCGGCCTTTGAAATGATTGTGAAAATGCTAACACACTTGCACATGGTGATGTACACTTGGTGGTGTTGGCACATTTGCAAAGGCGGCGGTGATTGCGGGGGTTGAGTTGGGTTTAGGAACCGCTCATCCTCCCGCCGAGCTTGTGAGGCGGGATTCGGCGCCTTCGAGAAAAATGAGATGCATATTTTCTATTGCGCGGATGCAAGTTGGAGATGAAAACATGCTATTCCTCATGCTCAAATTTGGTATACTTGATGGGTAGCATGTCGAAGAAGGCGTCGGTGTTTCGATTGGAGTTTACGCTGGAAAACGTCGGCCGGACGCTCGGACCGGACGCTTCGGTGCAGCGGCCGGACGCACCGGCCGGACGCTTTCCGGTCGATCGCGTCTGGCGAGAGCCCCGCAGGCGGTTTTGACCGGACGCGGGGACCGGACGGACCCGGATGCGCCCGGTGCTTGACCGAAGCGGCGGCCGGGCCTTCAGTAGCCATTGGCCGGGCGGGTTGCTTGTCGTTTGTGACCGGACGCTTGGCCGGACCAGGCCGGACCGGCCAGTGCGTCCGGCCAAGCGTCCGGTCAACGCGCTAACACCCCAACGGCTCTATTTTGGCTTGTGGCTATAAATAGATGGGGTGGCCGGCTTTGGTCGGTTCTTGAGCACATTCTAGCCTTGGTGGCTTGTATTGTGTTGCTTGAGAGCCCTCCCACTCACATATGCTTGATATCGTTCATCCGATTGAGTGAGAGATCGAGTTCTAGTGCGTTGCGTTGAGAGATCGCATTCGTGGCACTAGGTGTTCGTGTTGCAAGCCGGTGGTGCTTGTTACTCTTGGAGGTTGCCACCTCCTAGGCGGCTTGGTGGCAAAGGCTTCGTGAAGCACGCAAAGAAGATTGTGCGGTGCTCGAAGAAGAGATTGTGAGAGGTTCGTGCTCACCTCGCGGGGATCGTGAAGAGCAACTCTAGTGGAGCGTGTCATTGAGCTACCACACTTGTGTGTGGGTTCACACGGTACCCTCCGAGGGATTGGCTAGAGAACTCACATTGGTGAGTGTCTCGATCGAGCTCCAATTTGTGGGATTTGGCAATCGGCCATTAAGCTTGAGAATCATCAGGGTGATTCGCCAAAACCGTGGAACCACTAAAGTGTTGGTCGACACAACGAGGAGTAGGGGAAGTTGGCAAGCTTCCGAGACCTCGGTAAAAAATCACCGGTGTCATCTTGTGTCCACACTTCGCGGTGGTTTGCAATCTCTTCATCTCAAGCTTTGTTATTACATTCATATATATTGTGATTGTGCTTGAGTAGAGTAGTTGTAACTATCTAGCTTGTGTAGCTTGTTTAGTTACTTTGCTTAGCTTGTGTAGCTAGGTAATTTGAGCCTTTGGGTTAGGCGTGTGTTGCCTTGTCCATTGTGCATCTAGTGAGCTTAGGGCTTTGTGCTTGCGCTTACTAGAATTGTGTAGGAGCTCTCTTGTGCTTGAAGAACTAGTGCTTAGGTTTGTGTGACCTTGCATTAGAATTGATTAGGAGCTCAAGCTAGGCTTGTCACCTCACCTTTCTTGTGTAGGATCTTTTATGAGGTGATTTAGAGTCTTAGTTAGAGGGGTGAAGTCTTGGCTAGACCGATAAGTTTATTTCCGCATTTGTTTCGGTTAGCCGGTGCGATTAGTTTTTTTAAAAGGGACTATTCACCCCCTCTAGTCCCCATCTCGACCCCTTCGCCGTCCGTGTGGCTAAGTGGCCAATCGAGATGCAAACGAACACGCCGGGGACGTGGGACGGCGACTGGCAACTGTGGCGGGCAGTGGACATTGTAGTACTTCAACATCCATCGGTTTGGTTCGGTGCGTGTACCAGAGGCCACAGAAACATTAGTTGATCCGCATTCGGACTGGAATCCAACGACCAAGATTTAAGAGCAGCAATGTATTCTTTTCTACAGGAAAATGTAGAGGCTTAGGGGGGGCTCTTGCCCCCTACCCTAGATTGTAGGAGTTTTTTTCATAGAATGGGGTGTAGGCAAATACCAACGTCGGTGATTATAGGGAAATAGATGCTTTCTTACTTATGTTCTATATTAGCACATCAACACATACCTTTTCTCATTGCTTCATGAGGGTAGACAATTGCCTAACTCGTAGGCCTGTTGTTTTCTATCACTAGCAACTTCCAAGCCATACATGGTGCGTCATAGGAAATTCATCAAGGACAACGACTTGCTAGCAAATAGGCATTTTTCTTACGTTTCACAAAGAAATTTATTATTGAAGTTGAGAGAGATACATCCACTCCTACAACCAGTGCTGGCCAAGATTTTGACCATGGGGTATCCAAAATTCTGAACATGAATTGTTTTTTTTTCTTTTTAATATGAAATATGATGGCGGGCCTAGAAATTTTGTTCTGCAATTGGGTGGATTTTTTTATTCACAAATCTAACGGATTTGGAATCTAGCGACCAAGATTTAAGAGCGAAATGTATTCTTTCTTTCTTTATATTTAGGGGAGGGAGTGCAATACTTTTTTTTAAAGAAATATCCAAAATTAAAAAATTTACATGAAAATGTAGAGGCTTAGGGGGGCTCTTGCCCTCCCCTAGCTCTGTCACTGGCAACTTCCAAGCCATACATGGCGCGCCATAGAAAATTTATCAAGGACAACCACTTGCTAGCAAATAGGCATTTTTCTTATGTTTCACAAAGAAATTTATTATTGAAGTTGAGAGAGATAAATGCACTCCTACAACAACCAGTGTTGGGCCAAGATTTTGACCATGGGGTATCCAAAATTCTGAACATGAATTTTTTATATTTTTCAATATGAAATATGATGGCGGGCCTAGAAATTTTGTTATGCAACAGGGTATCCACTATTTAGAACATTCGACACTGAATTTTTATTCACAAATCTAACACCCGTTTAGCAAACAAAAACAATAATATTATTTATTATGAAATTTGGTATTTTAACAAGTACAAACTAACCCAAGTTTGTCCTCTGGAAAACTAACCCATGTTTGCGCTCCATATGAACCACAAATACTTAGTGTGAATTTTGTTGCCGCCACCTCATGTTGATGTGTCTTGCTGACGAATTCTTGATACGACATTCGTTTGGCTTATTTTCTTCTTTTTCCTACACAAATATATATACACAAAACATATACAAAAAGTTTTGGCAAATTTTTGGGTTCAACTAAACACCCATGAAATTTAGGCCGCCCTCCCTGTCTGCAACCTTATTAGGGCCTGTCCGTTTGAGCTGGAATCATGGGGATTTCTAGAACATGGCAAGGCCTTATATGGATTCCGGTATTTAGTCTTCAAACACAACTGTACTACAAAATCGTCTCATTTAGAGCAGCAACAAATTTGCCTCTTCTCTTTGAGATTGAGAAAATACTTCTGTAGATACACGTGTAATTTCTGTAGAGACGGAGGCCTTTTATGCAAAAGCAGTCCAATCCACTTCTCAGTAATCACATGTGTCCAGCCGACCAGCGAAGTCGTGAGCCAGACAAACTGAGCAGCATAGGAGTACACACGTACGCCCCCCCTCCCCTCCCCTCCTCTCCTCTCAGAATAAACAGCAAAAAAGGAAGGAAAAAATCAATCGCGAGCACGAAGAGCGGAGATCTAAATCGGCGCAAAAGGAGGCTCTCGCTCGCTTCGCCCGCACGGAAGTCCCTCCGCGCCATTGAGTTGAGTTGAGGTGAGTTTCGCATCGCCCCTCCCGCTGCAACCCGCGAGTGTCCGTTTTCTCTGTCTGTTGTACCCGGGTGTGTTCTTCGTCTGCTTTGGATTGGATGAAAACTGGTAGGAATCGCTCTCTGTTTCTGTTTCCGTTCAGGCGTTTCGTTTTGGTTCAGGTTGTCTGCGCTCTTCTCTTGGGGATCGAGAATTGCAGGGAGGTTCCTCACTTCTAGCTCTGAACAGAGACTATTCTTGGTCGGATTTTTGTTTATAGAGACCAATGGTAGAAACTAAGAAAGATATGTGATTTTTTTCATTCTCCTTGTGGAGTTGTAGTTCAGTTCGTCTTCATGTATGGGGAGTACTTGGTTCGATTGTATAGGTGCTATGAATAGCGAGGGACAAAAGATTTCGCTTTCATGATGTTTTGTGTGGAAGAAGATGATGAGAAGGTCTCCGCCCTTCTCTCTCACAGTGAACTCTTTTGATTAACCAGTTAATGTTTCATCTTGTTAGTTAGAGATATGGTGGTCCCTTGGTAGTTTTGTATTTTTCTTGGATACACGTGTTTAATCTGCATCCAGAAACTTACAGGCCACACACTTACAGTTTAGCTCCGGACTTCTACGGATGACAAATATTCAATTCAGATATAGTTTAAAATAGTTTGAACTATGTGGAGACTTCCCACATTATTGCTGGCAAGTAAGAATAATGGTGTTGATGGGTCAACCTGGCCCGGTACTGCATTTTCGTTCCACTTTTAGATTGCTAGGTGTTAGGAAAATGGTTAGGTTTTGTCTGGACATGTGCTTTTGTTTGTTAGGACTTAGGAAAGATGAATTAGGTAATGCAAAGAGAAATGTTCGCTGCAATAGTAGTAGCTGAATAATTGCAGACGCAATGATGATTTAATCTCAGGTGCGTCAATGATTACTGCATGCAAGAGTGGATTCTGCTTTACAGGCTGACGTGGCATTGCGTATCCAGTTAGGATGAGTGTTTTTCTTGTTTAGCACACTTGTGTTGTTTATGCACCACTGATGACATTGATAGAACTGACTCTGAATTAAAAATCTGGCAAACACTAACAGTTTCCATAATATTTAATTTTAGTCCACTTAAAAGTCCGTTACAAAAATGCTACTTCTCATGATGTCATGATAAGACCATGATGCGTAAGACACCTTTTAGTACTTGGATATGTGCTGCTATCATGTTTTATTTACCTGATTTTTTTCGTTTTGTTTGCAAAATAATGTGTAGGAGCAAACCAATTGCGGCCTGGAAAAGGTTAAGGAATGGAATCAACGTATGCCACTGGAGAGAGTAACTCAAAAGACCCTTCTGCAAATGCATCTTCATCTCCAACAGGAAGTTCAGAAATTTCAGCGGATTTACCAACTCCTCCTGCAGCCAAAGAAGTTCCTGGACACAGCGATCATGAGGGGCCAAGCGGACATGAGGTGAAGTCAGCGCAAGCAGAAACTGAAAACTCTACTCTGCATATAGTTTCTGCTTATAGTTTGGATTCATCTTTGCAGGTCCTAGAAATGAGGCTTCCTGATCTAACAGAAGACATTGCGGAATCAAATGCGCCTTCTGATACAGCTCCTGAAATACTGTCTAATTCAGGACCAACTGAGGCATACATAAGCTCAACAAATAATAAGGTGGATTATCCTTCTTCAGTAGACACAAATGAAGTGAACGGTGTGCCTGTAAATGTCTCAAATGGTGCCGGATCTATGCTAAGGGATGACATGAAACCTAAAGAAGATGATACACACCATCAGACTGGTACAGTTACAAAGCTGAAAATGAAACAAGATTCAGAAACACCACCTGAAAGTCCATATAGAGGTCTTATTGACACTGCTGCACCCTTTGAGTCTGTTAAAGAAGCCGTCACCAAGTTTGGAGGAATTGTTGATTGGAAAGCTCACAAAGCTCAGATGATCGAGGTACTTCTTGATAAATTAACACCACATATAGATCACAGATCTTTAGCTATGGCACTGAAACTGTCTTTTACATTTTCAATTCTTTTTACCATACAGTAGATCACTTAAAAAGGATTTTCTTTCATGCATGCAGAGACACAAGCTCATACAACCTGAACTAGAAAAGATTCGAACAGAAATTCCACTTTGCAAGGAGGAACTAGAAGCTGCTGAAAGGGCTAAATCTCAAGTTGTGGATGAGCTAGAGCACACTAAGAGGCTTATTGAGGAGCTTAAGCATCACCTGGAGAAATTACAGGTTGAAGAAGCTCAGGCAAAGCAGGACTCTGAGCTTGCACAACTCAGGGCTCAAGAGATTGAGCACGGAGTAGCTGATGAAGCTAGTGCAATAGCCAGGACACAAATGGAAGTCGCCAAAGAAAGGTATGAAAAGGCCGTTGCTGAACTTAAGTCAATAAAAGAGGAGTTGATGTCAGTAAACGAACAGTATGCTGCCCTGATAGATGAAAGAGACACAGCAATCAAAAGAGCAGAAGAGGTCATATCTGCAGGGAAGGATATTGAGAAGAGAGTTGAGGAACTGACATTAGAATTGATTGCGTCTAAAGGGTCTCTTGAGTTGGCCCATGCTGCACATCATGAAGCAGAGGAACGCAGGATCAGTGCAGCATTAGCGAAAGAGTGGGATTGCATTGCCTGGGAGAGAGAGTTGCATCAGGCACAAGAGGAGCTGGAACAACTAAACAGTAAGCTTGAGTCCAATAATGATATGCAGTTGAGTATTGATGCAAATTTGCGCAAGTTGCTTAGCCTCAATTCAGAGCTGTCTTCCTACATGGTAAAGAAACTGACTGAAGAAGCTGAAGGAGTTTTCAAAGAGCATGAGTCTGAAGATTCTAAACACATTAGCAACTCAGTTAAGGAAGCTCTAGCATCAAAGCAGAAAGAACTTCAGGAGGTCAAAGCAGACATTGAGAAGGCAAAGGCTGAGGCCAACGTGCTAAGATTTGCTGCCATGACACTCAGATCAGAACTGGACAACGAGAAAGCTTCACTTGTCGCGTTGCAACAGGGGAGGCTATGGCATCCGTTGCTGTTTCTTCACTAGAATCTGAGCTCAATCGAACGAAACAAGAGATAGAGTCTGTCAGATCTAAGGAAGCAGAGGCCGAAGAAAAGGTGGTGGAGCTTCCCATGGTTTTACAGCAAGCGACTCAGGAGGCTGAGGACGCCAGGGTAGCACTTCACTTGGCTCATGAGGAGCTGAGGAGGGCCAAGGAGGCATTCAAGCAAACCAAGGCTGCTGCAGCTGCAGCAGAGACCAGGTTATCTGCTATTGTGAAAGAAGCAGAAGCGTCCGTAGCATCAGAGAGGCTAGCACGCGAGTCGGTTCAAGCTCTGCTAGAAAGCAAAGAGGCAAGAGACACTTCAGATTCTCCGAGACGAGTGGTGCTTCCTCTAAGTGAGTACTATGAACTCAGCAAGAGAGCACATGAAGCCGAAGAACAGGCGAGTGAGAAGGTAGCAGAAGCACTGGCACATGTAGTGTCGGCAAAGGAATCAGAAGCAAGGAGCCTGGAGAGACTAAAGGAAGCATCCGAGGAAATGGATGAGAAGAAGGAAGCGCTTGAAATTGCCTTGGAGAGAGCCGGGAGGGCGAACGAAGGGAAACTTGGTGCGGAGCAGGAACTGAGGAAATGGAGAGCTGATCATGAGCAGCGCCGCAGAGCTCATGAATCCACGAAACGTGCGGTGAATCCTTTGAATGGTCCGTCTAGAGTATTTGTTGAACAGAAGGATCCATACCACAATGAGCAGGAATCCAAGGTACAGATGTCGGAAAGTACCTACGAGGGCCTTGTTCCAAACCAAAAGACGCAGAGGAAGAAATCGCTGTTCCCTCGGATGGGCTCGGTTCTATCCAGGAAGAACCGGGCACAGACGTCATGATCCAAGACACCTGGGACTTTGTCAGTCACATTGCTGTACATTGGTGTAATAAGCTGATTTTTTGCCCGGTCTTCTTTGCAAATAGCTTTTTTAAGCTTGCCATCTGGTGAAAGTGTAATTTAATTTTTGTCGGTATAAAAACACGGTAGGACATATTGGAATACGTTTATATGATTTTTTGGTAACTTATTAGTAGGTCTCCATGAAGAAATTGTTCATGTCTTGCAGTCCAGTGTAGGTGTAGCCGTATTTTATTCTGTAATGATTCTCCTGAAACCTGAACTCTTTGGAGTGAGATAGTTACATACCTTTCTAATGTTGATAGATACATCTGCCACTGTGCTAGAATTCTCCTACCCTACTTTACTTATCTTGTTCTGTCCACTTCTTCTTTTATATTTTTTATATATAGGTGTCTGAGTTTTTCTGTTGTTCAGACAACATATAATTTTATCATTGTTTGACTATAAAAACTGTGAATTGTCTTGGACTTTTGTTGCTCTAAAAATATAGCAACTCCCTTTTCTGCCTAGTCATTCAACGAATCAGGATCTCCATCGTGCTGCTCCAAGAAGGTAATCTGGTACCGTCCCACTTGAAGTAACCTCTCCCACGATCAGGACCAATCTTTCCAAGATCCTATTCTCCGTCTTGTTTCTTTACAAGGACCCACGCAGAGAACACCCATCTATTCGTTGCAAAAAAAAAAAAAAATCATTGATCATGACCGGGATGCGCAGATAAGAAACTTGCAAGACAATAGTTGTTTTCTTATGCAAATGACCGGGATGCGCAGATAAGAAACTTGCAAGACAATAGTTGTTTTCTTATGCAAAGGAGGATAGGGAACTTTCAGCCAATATATATTCTTTCTTGAAAAGGATACCCGTAGAAGTTATTGCAGACTGCACAAAAATGGGCAACACCAGGAGATTCATGTGTAGGACTGAAAGAGAGAAGATTGCATAGGCAGCCGAACATAACATGAAGTGTTCTCACGGTGCATCTGATTGCAGTACTCCATCCCAAGATCGATCAAGCCTGAAGCCTGCAGCCTGCTTGAATTTTGGATCATAGCACTCAACCGGATCTCGCAAGCAGAGTGCAGGTTACTACTCCAAGCTTGGCCTGCCTCCACATAAGAGGAGAGGAAAAGCGATGCCCTTTCTCACTCAGCTTATCAGTAAAAAGAGAAATAAAAGAATCAAATAATGTGTGTGAAGCACACGTGCCTGCACGCAAGAATCCGATGCCGCTGCAGACTAGCAGTAAAGCGAGATAAACGCCTCCACCAACAACTTGACAGCCAACGGGCTATGCTGGCTGCTGCAGATAGCAGCGAATAAATCCATCGTCCCCCATATATATATATATAAAAGGAGTCGTTGATAGATCAGCCTTGAGCTTCACTCTTGAGGTTGCAGAGCGCGATCGAGCTGCCAGTTCCAGTTCCAGCCATGGCGATCCGGGGCGTCGCCTCCACCCGCGAGGACATGACGCTGGAGGAGTTCAAGGAGTGGCTCAAGCAGTTCGACACCGACGGCGACGGCCGGATCAGCCGGAACGAGCTCCGGGAGGCGCTGCGCCGCCGCGGCGGCTGGTTCACCACCTGGAGGAGCGGCCGCGCGCTTCGACAGGCCGACAAGAACAACAGCGGCTTCCTCGATGACTCCGAGATCGAGAACCTCGTCGCCTTCGCCCAGAAGGATCTTGGCATGAAGATATCCACCTGGTAGAAGAAGAAGAAGCGCAGGGTGACAGACGCTGCATATATAATCAAGACATCCATAAACATGAACTAGCTGTGAACAGAAGATCCGGCGGTGTCGTTGTGTACTTTGTATTGTAGTAGCAATTTGACTTTGTGTGGTTGATTCTGCATGCTTCATATAGTATTACAGTATCTATGCCAATTACATCTCCTGAATAATGATATGTATAGTATATTAGTATAAGAAAATGAAACTGGTGGGTCTTTAGCTCACGCGTCCTAATGTGTCTAAAAAGATCAAGGAAGGAATTTCAAAAGGCAGTAAGCTATTGTTTAGAGAAAATCCTGAAAGAATGGTAGTACTTTTCACTGAGTTTACTATATTTCTCAGCAATATTTATCTCCTAACCCTACTACTCCTCCCAAAACATAAGGACATATGAAAATTTTAACCAACAAAAAGAAGAGTCCACTACACCCCTTAGTAATAAAGGGATGCGTGCCCATGCCAGTTCATGACTCGTCCGTGTTTAGATCCCAACTAGATTACAGTAATCTAGACTACGAATAAGATTATAAGGGCATTTCTTAACAATACATATAGTTAAACTTGCTAGCTAAACACACCCTAGTCAAGCGGAGATAAACGCCAGCAGCGCAGAGGACCTCTTCACTAGGGAAACAGAGAAGAGCAGCGCAGAGGATAAGGCGACCTGCGCCCCCGTCCCTCTCGCTGAGAGCAAAGGATGAGGCCTGCCGCCGCCAGCACCGGCGGGTTCCATCTCGTGCTCCCCGCGGCGCACAGGCCTCCTCCGCCTTGTCTTCGTAGAAGCAGTAGCCGAAAAGGAGTAAGAATACGAGCGGCGACGGCGGCGGCTGCTCCAGCGCCAGCAGGCGGCGGCGCACTGCTGGGGGGGCGTCCCCTGGAGGACGTGTACAAGGTGCGTGTGGAGCGCGGCGAGGTGGCGCGGGCGCGGGTGGAGGCGCTACGGGTGATGGAGACGTGGTCGTCGTGGCGCACCGGCGGCCGGTGCCGGATGCCGTGGGACTGGCAGGTGGACCAGCTCGTGTACGTCGTGTCCGGGGAGGTCAAGGTCATCCCCGCCGGCGCCGTCCACGGCGACGACTACATGCACTTCGTGGCCGGGGATCTCGTCAGGTACCCGCGCTGGTTCGAGGCCGACCTCTACTTCGAAGGACCCTACGAGGAGCGCTACCGCTTCCTCGCCTACGGAGACGACAACTAGTCTAGAACAGGATAGGTAGGAGCTGCATCTGTATTGTATTTCAGCTGTCACCGCTTATTTGTTGATACCGGCAAATGTATGCCGTTATAACTAATCCTCTGTTATCTATGTATTTGGCGATTCAAGAACTGGTAATCAGACACTGAAATAAACCAATCATTCCAATGTTTGCGATTTAATAATTTAGTTTCTTCAAATTTCTGAATTGACTATGACATGCGTGCAGTGCAAGAGAAATCAACTGTTTCTTGATTCCAAACATTAATTGTACGACAAACATTTGTATGATTCTTGATACAATTGCTCAGACAGTTTCAGCACTGCCGCCAGCAACAAAGAAAAAAAGCTTAACTAGATGGCCTAGTCCAATGCCTCAGTCCCAGCAGACCCAAACGATGGAACAGCCCCAAAATGGAAGTCATCATATTCATATTCATAAAACTCATCATCCAAGTCACCGTATCGATCCACCTCCATTTCAAATTCATTGACCTCTGGGTAGAATTCACCATCGTCAAAATAGGTCATGGCATCAGAATTGTCCATGGCCGTGTCCAAAAGGCTGGGAGGCATGATGCTCATCACAGCCTCTCTGAATGAGGTTCTCAAGTTCATAATTCTTGGGAATTCAAACAGCGCAGGATAGGAGGAAGTCTGCTGCTGCCTGAAGCTCTCTACTCTGGCTCCAGTGGGCCTTGGTGGCGCATTGTTCACAGAGGCAGCGGAGCCACCGCGGCCATAGATTGGTATGATAGCATCGTCGGCTACCTGGCCCTTGCAGACTGGGCACTCACGGTGGTGAGAGTGGACATGGAGCCACTGATAGAGGCACTCCCAGCAGAAGAGATGGCCGCACTTGGTGACGACAGGTTCCGCGGCAATGTCAAAGCGGACGTTGCACTCGAAGTTGTCGGCATTGCGGATAGCCTTGTCGTCGGGCTCCCTGGTGCTTGGAACCAGAGTGTTTGGGCCTTTGGATTATGGTTGGTTAAAGCAAGAAATTCCTATCTTATCCTTTATATACTTTGGCAAGTTGGACAATCGGTTAGGGATAAGTTGGACTTTTAGCACCCATAATCTCCCCTATAACCTATTCTCACCTAGATTATGGGATTATCCATCATATAAATCAATCTTGTTTGGATAAAAAATTGATATATAATATCTCATTATTATAATCGTGGGCGTATCCAAACAACGCCTAATTAAGTTGTGGTGTTGGGTTCTTGTAAGTCATATTTTGTGGACAAAACTTTAAAAATCAAAAGTCTTTATATTTCGGAATAGATAGAATACTTTGTATGCCAATATGTACAAATATCCAACCCAATTATATCTCATAAAGCAAAAAAAAAAATGTAATTAATTAATCAAGCAGCATACATGTACTTGAAATATAAAACATGAATATATGTTGCATCAGTGGTACAGATTTGATGGAAGTGCTCCAGATAAAGAGGTCCAACGTGAAAGTTGCTAGTGAAGTAAAGGGTAATATATGTTTTAATGCATATCTCTACATTAGAAAGATAATATATGTTTTAAAGCATACATTACTTTTTTTTGCGAACCTAATGCATATATTACTAGTAAAGCTAATATGGGAAAAGCAGGTCAGAAGGAGGGCCTCTTTGTCCTTTTTTTTTAATGAAACAAGAACCTCTTTTATCTTTGTCAAGGCATACGAGGCATTCGTGTTGGATTGGTCAGTCAACGAGAGATATGATATGCCACGGCATTCCAAGGCATTTATAGGTATATATGCGTTTTTACCTAACCTTTTCAGAGATTATATATTAATTGAATTGTAGAGACTGATAACTTCCATGATGTTTTAGATGGAGATGTATTTTTCTATATATTTGAAGAATTAAGAGGATTTAGAAGAAAACTAAAACAACTTATACTCGGAGAAATGTTATATTTGTTAAAGTATTAAGTATCTTCCGACACACGGAGCCAAAGAAAATGTTATTCTCGCCTTTGAGAAGTTAATGATTTTTTTTTTTTTTTGTTATTCTTGCCTTCCGAGAAGTTAAACATTTTTTAATTTGAAAAATTATATGAAGTAATATCAATATTTCTAATACATAATTAGAATCATTAAATAAATCATGAAATATATTTTAATAATAATAAGTTTATTTAGTAATACAAAAGTTACTACTGTTTTCTACATAAAGCTAGTCAAACTTGAAAAGGTTTCACCAGCACATATCGTGTAGTGTCATTTTCCCCTTTAATTTTTTGGGAGTAGTAATTTTTTTAAAAGTAACAGAGGTTGTAGTACACAATACGCTGCATCAGAATAACAGATGTGTTACATACACGTTAACCAGCTGCAGGCATTGGAATCCAATAATTGCAGTGCATTCCCCGCTTCACATCACAAAAAAGAGATGCCCTTCTCCCTCTCCCGATCAACCTGCAGAAACGAACAAACCCAAAGAATAACCCAGCGTGAGACGCATGGGCGTGGCCATGGCCGTGATGCAGGCTAACACACGTCACCTTTCGCATGGCCAGCGGCACCAGCACCAGCCGGTCTCTGGCGGTCTTCCACTGAGTGAAACATATCTTGCCTGCAGATAGAGGCGAATCTATAAAGCTATCTAGGTGTGTCCGGTGCACGCATGGCATGCACCTATAAAAAGGAGCAGCAACTGATGGAAAGCTCCGACGTGCAGGACTACTGGGCCATAGCTTCCTAGCTCCAAGCCAAAGCAGCAGGCAGCAGCGATGGCGGCCATGGCAGCCCTGACGACGACTACGACTCCGAACACGCCGCCGATAAAGGGCCTGTTCCCGGGGAAGGAGCACCGGACGGCGATCACGGCGCCGGAGTTCAAGCGCTGGGTGAAGCAGTTCGACACCGACCACGACGGCCGCATCAGCCGGAAGGAGCTCCGGGAGGCCATCCGCCGCCGGGGCGCGTGGTTCTCCGGCCTGCGCGCACTGTTCGCTGTCCGGCGCGCCGACAGGAACCGCAACGGGTTCGTGGACGACTCCGAGATCGAGGGCCTCATCCACTTCGCCGAGACAGAGCTGGGCTTCAGGATCACAACGGAATGAACGCCTGCTCGATCTCCTGTCTACAGCTGCAGGTCGCCGACGTACATGACGGCGTATATTGTACTGTATTTCGTGACACGTACTTGATTAATTTCGTACGGTCCGTGTAGTGTGCTAGTACTGTACTTGGTAGTTTTTTTTTTTCTTTCTTTTGTGTGTCATCATACGTACCTCGTAGCGCTGCTAGATCCAGCTTCTCCTCTGAATACTTTGTGTCGAAGCAGGAGATCGATCAGGAAGCAGCGCACGTACTCTGTACCTGCTAATAGCAGCTTGTTATGTATGTACTGCCGCGTGGTGAAGTGCTGATGCTACCGTTGTATAATTGTTTGTAGCAATCCATCTTCCATGCAGGTGTGTTATATGGACTCTCAGTTCCTTTGTCTACCCGTCTACGATACAAGTATACAACACAGCCTTCACGGAGGATGGCCTTATGAGCAGAGCCTTCTCAGTTCATCGAGTCATTAATAGAGCATACCTCCAACTACAACTACAACAATATCACGATCGAGCTGGCGATTAGTGACTAAGATTTTCAAACAAGTCCTGAGAAACCTTTGTTTAAGCCCAAAAGTTGTAGTCTTAACAATACCACAGTTTCAAGAAAAGAATACATAACCTGTTAGCATTCAAACACCTTTTTTGTATGTTGTTTCTCAGAACCAAAATATTCTACAAAATCACAGTATTTCTCCAAACCTTTAAAAGTACTTTTATTATTTATATCAAAAAAGACATAAACTTTTAAACCAGTAGAGCTATAGATCTATTTGTGGAAGAAATAAAAAAATGAGGTATGTATAAGTAGGGAGGTGCTAAGTGGTGAACCTATGTGAGTGTAGCCTTATTTTGTCATACTTCTTTTGCTTTGAGTTCATTCAACTATTGTGTGGAGTAAAAAAAAGAGGCATGGAAGAATCCCTCTCTCTCTCTCTCTCTCTCTCTCTCTCCATTCCCCACTATAAGCCGTTTTAACTTATTTAGATACATATTTTTTTGTACTATATGTTTATATATAGTGTACAATAGATGCATAACAAAAACTATATATCTAAACATTACAATAATGTCTATGGGAAGAAAAACAACTTCACTTGTAAATGAGTATCTGGCAAGAAAAACAATGAATACTAGGCAACTAATTAACAACCCCCTCCACCTAAAAAAACTTTTATATTTTAAAATTTTAGGAGAATTAGTGAACCATTTTAGTTAAGGAATAAACTGTTCATTACAAGGCGTGCACGTTGCACCACCAAAGGTCGTTTTTTTCTTCTGGTTAGCTCTATACGGACTATATGTTGTGGACAGTGGAACGGAGGAGGAGGCACGGACTCTAGCAATCCGTCGAATGCTCCCTGTGTGCCTAGTGCGACGAGACCACAAACTCGCTTCATGTGTTTATTCAAGAGAGGTGTGGCACTGCCTGTTGCTACGTGCAAGGTGGCAGCATCTTGGCCCTACACCCGACTCTTCACTGTTGCATTGGTGGTAGCAGACGAGAAAGCAGGTACTAGCGACCTCCATGCACGGCGGCATGACTCCTTCGTGCTTCTTGTCAAGAATGGGAGATCCGGAAGGAGCACAATAGGAGGACTTTCGGCCAAGAAGCTTATCGCCGAAATAGCTGATATATTTAATCCGTGACAAAGGCGAATCCTGGATCGAGGCAGGATTCAGGAGTTTGGCGCCATTGTTTGCCGCAGCTAGCTAGGTCCTCAGTGCCCCCACCACCACCACCACCACCACCACCGCGCAATTGTTCTTCACTGTAAGTAGAAACCCCGAAGTTCCATCGTTTGAGCGGTGATCTATGTTAGGAAATAAATCGCCTACTCAGGCACGGCAGCTAGCCACCTGACTTTGTAGGTATTGTAATTCAAAACTCTAATTCCTTTTTTAATGAAGAACGTGCAATGTGCACACTTTTTGTGTGTGTGTGTGTGTGTGTGTGGTGGTGGGGGGGTGGGGGAGGAGTGCACGGAGGCATGCAAGCTTGATATAGGGAAAATCTATCGTTCATCAGGAATTAAAACATCAAGTTTTCTGGAACAGTTTTTGCTCCATCAGTAGTTACAGACACTAGAAAACAGGGATTGATCTTGTACGAGTGACACGTCACGGCAACAAATATACGGGCGACATTTATGATGGACTTGTGCTTCTCACGGCTGTCTGTGAAAGAAGATAAGTAGAATATGCTTCACCATCCATCCAGGCACATACGCATGTACAGTGTTGTTTTTGTGCCAAAGCTTTTGGAGATTCGATTCCATTTTGGGGCCCGCCCGCAGAAAGATCGAGCTGCAACCGTTGATAAAGACGAACAAGGTTAAATTTAAAATTTGAACGCAGACGCACTGTTTGGCGCCGCGTGGTGTTAGAATTTACAATTACTCCGTGTAGACCAATTGCCTCGATATGGATCGACTTATCCAAAAGCCCAAAAGCGCCGGTGGCGCACAGGACAGAATCAAATAATTGCAAGCCTCCACGCCCGAAAGGGGATGCCGTTGCCGGCCCTTCTCCCTCACCACTTCATCCATCAATCAGTCTCGGAGATGCACAACCGAAACAACAGGAGAGACACGTACGCGAGCGAGGGCCGGCGAGGATATGCATGGGCGTCCTGGTGTGTGGACTGTGGTGCAGTGCAGTGCACTGCAGGCGATGATGCATGAACAGAGCACAGCGTCGTGTCCTCCACTACATGCAGAGCAGAAGAGGCAGGCGAGACGATCGACACAAGGCTGCAGCCTGCTACCTGCAGATAGATAGAGACGAATAACACTAGGATTAATAATGGGTGTGTGTATAAAAGGAGCTCGACTGCTCGAGGTACGGTGATCGCAAGCTTCGACACGGTACCCACAGCCACAGGGTAGTAATCAGCTACTAGATAGATAGCCAGGCAGGCTGCCATGTCCGCCACGGCGGCCAAATGCCTCGCGCCGACGCCGGCGAGCAGCAGCAGCAGGTGCCTGCTGTTCCCCGGGAAGGAGCACAGGACGAGCGTGACGGCGTCGGAGTTCAAGGATTGGCTGAAGCAGTTCGACGCGGACGGCGACGGGCGGATCAGCAGGCGTGAGCTCCGTGAGGCCATCCGCCGTCGGGGCGCGTGGTTCGCCACCGTCAAGGCCTGGCGCGCCGTCCGCCGCGCCGACAGGGACCGTAACGGCTTCGTCGACGACTGCGAGATGGACAGCCTCATCGAGTTCGCCGAGAACGAGCTCGGCTTCCTCATTATTTCCAAGGAGACGCCGGCGGTGGCGACGGCAACGGCGGCGACGGGCTCCTCCTCCGCCCGGCCGCGCAACCACTGCACCAGGTGGTGAACGACTGAACCTGCGTCCTTGTGTCTTGTTTTTTCCCCCTTCTTTCGTCATCAATCAGCCTCTCCGGCTCCGCCGACCCTCTCCGAATAATTTGTATGGAGGAAGGATCGGATCCAACAAGTGTATAGTACTGCAGTTTGTTTTTGAGATGGTGTTGTGCTGCAGTTTGTACGTATTGACGGTTAAAGGCACAAGTACAGCTTACGTTCGTTCTCGCCGTGGAGGATTTCGCCTGTGTTTTGCCGCCTGTTTAGGTGTTTCCTACACAATTCAGGAGGCAGCAATTTGGGGAAGCAGGCTTGCTTTACCAGGCTTGTTTTAGGGCCGGCCTCTTGGTCAGGCCCATCCCCGCACGCGGAGTGTCTGGGCCGCATGTCGGCATTCGATCTCGGCCCTTTGGGTGAGAGATATTCGCCTCGTAGCCACTGAGGATTTCGGCCGTTTTCACCGTCGTTTAGTAGTAGGCGTCGCCACGCCAAGGTGCAGCAGCGCGCCGCCGGGCCGGGCCGGGCGGGATTCCTAACTTGCCCCGTGCAATCCGCAAGGAGAATTTGCAAAAAAAAAAAAAAAAAAAAAATCCGCAAGGAGAATGCCGTGCGTGGCGGCCCACCCCGCCCCTGAGATATATTTTTTTTTTTTCTTTTCTTCCCCACGAAACGTGCGCTAGCGGGGCTAGCAGAATTCTTTCGTCATGGCGGTGCGAACCCCCTTATCTCTCAGGTCCCCATCCTCGGCCACTAGCAGGACCCCTGCCGTGCGTGACCAACAGGCACGTAGCGTATATAGCGGCCGCCAAAGTCAGAGTGTGTGCGCGCGCAACGGCACGACTCCAACACAAACACGCCCACGCCCGCCACGGGGTGCGTGCGCCACGGCCACGCCGCCACCACGCGGACGCAGGACGGCCGGCGGCTTCACCTGCGATGCCGCCACCGCCGATTGAGCACGCATGCTGCATGCACCTGCCTGCTGGCTGCCCCGTTTCCGTTCGTGTCACGTTGCACTTGCACGCGCTCCCGAAAGAGACTTGGGCTGGGACTTGTGTGGATTGCGCGGCGCCACCCACCGTCCCTCTTCTCCTCTGATGCATCCATCAAACCACTCGAGGTTGAGCTCAAGGTTGCTTCCAAGTTTCCTCGCTATTTTTTTTTCTTCGAACCAAGTTTCCTGGCTAATATTAACAGGCCGGCGGGCAGAGTACACAAGTCCTCCCCGGCACCAACCCTAATCAATAATCACTGTGTTTGGTGTGTGATAAACTGATAACTGGGCTGAGTACGAAAGTCCTGCCTCCAATGCAAACTAACGCTTCCAATTGTCCAGGTGCATCCATCCATGGGTAATGCTGTTTCGCTTTTCCCTGCAAGACGATTTCGTATCTGGAAGAAAAAACGACATTCCAGTTCCAGGCGTTGACATTCTGGTGTGCTGCCCCGTTAGGCGTACTACATAGGAATAATTCTGTATTTCCGTTACGTGTTCTTGCACGGCACGGAAGGTAGATCAGATAATCCATCGCCTATTATACGGAGTATATATATTGCAATTAAGCAAATAATACTACGCATTATAGCCCGGCCGCCGCCGCGCTGACGATCGATTGGTACGTAGTACGTAGCTGCCATGGATATGGAATGATTTCTAGCAAATCAGCGGTGACGAGTTCATTTGAAACTTTGAAGGCAATGGCCCCAACTCGAGATCCTTCTTCTAGAAACATAATATGATGCATGGTGTGATGTATTACGTGAATTAGCTTCTTCATTCGCAAAATGAAAAAAAAAGGGAAAGAAATTCGTCGTGTATATCTCCTCAGCATCATCATCGTCATCATGAAATTAAAGAATGCAAGATAATATGTCAACCAATTAAGAAGAGGACACGTTTGACTCTTCAACGCCAGGTGTGCAAAAACTATTCTCTGAAAACTAACTAACTGATTAACATGCCAAATACTCATATCTATGCTGGATATTTTAATTAATATAAAATATAATAAGAGACAAACATATCTTGATTGATGTGGCCCAAAGGCTCTGAAACGGACGTCCGAAAGAGACCCTTTGTAGCATCCTTGTGTTCTACACAAAATGGCAGCATGTATGTAGATGTAGCCCTAAACTACTAGTACGTACAAATACAAACACAAAAAAAAAAAAAAAAAAAAAAACATGTGTGTGGGAAGGCGGCAGAGTGCCAATCATTCAACGCATTCTAGAACAAAAGGCGTTTTCTGAATTTATTTTCTCTAGCGCGGACAGAGACCTGCCGCCTCCGATCACTGTCACAATAAAATCCACCCCAACCCCTGTGGATCCGTCGATCGAACTCGGCCGTCGTCAAGGGATCACTCGCCCAATGTAAAAACAAGCAACCACGATCGGCGGCAATTAACGTTCTTCTCAGCCGCTTCCTCGTGGAACAATCAACCACGTGAATTTACATATACTCATCATTCCTTGTTTCCATCTCCACTCATCGTCATCGCCTTGACATAGTCTTCGTTGTTTAATCGTCGTCTCTCACAAATGAGTGGATGTTGAGGCGAGGGACAAACGGTCTCGTGTGTGTTTGGACCCTTAGTATGATTTTTCTCTAGTTCGTGGTGAGAAGTAAATCAAATTATACATTTGCCTTGCTAAATTCATGTGAAGAAATTCTTAATCAACTGCGGTCTATGATTTTTGCCATTCAATTCTTCATTGGTAGTGCTACCCGGGTATAGTTCTTTTTAAAAAAAAACATAGCTCATGCAACAGCTTTGGGAGCTAATTGAAGTTGTTTTTTTTTGTTAAAACAAAATAACTTCTCAAGTGAAGCAGAATGGAGTTCTAGCTCCCTCTCTAATATTACAATAAAGGTTGTTTTAAAAAAACATTTCATCTCCACCGTTGTTCATGGAGCCAAAGCCAAAAGGGAAAAAATGATCCACCGATGAAACACAATTGTACAAACAAGGCCTGCTAAACGATAAACGACCAACCAATCTTTATTCGGCTAGACGTCATTGAAAGGGGCTAAATAACTAATTAAATGAGATGAAGGACTGACTAGACGAAAACGACATATCAGTGTGTTAGCGTGTATAATGTGTAAGACAAGTTAATCGCCATTTAGACAACCAGTGGAATTTCTTAACTCTTGTCTATTGGTTGATGATTTCTTAGGCCATTCTCAATCGAGTTTCATGATGTTGTTTTCAAGACTATAACATCTTGTATGATAAAACGAGATCAAATGACTTATAATGAAATACAATCGTGACACATAAAGCCCATCCTCAATACATAGTTTCATTCTATAGTCTCATACTCTTAGACATTTAATTTCATAACTTGTATAGAGTTGGCAATCATGTTGAAATTGTTTCATCACTTCTTAAAAATGTTGTTGTGTCTTTAAAAACCCCTATATGACAGCCTATTGAATACAAACAAAACTTTTTTTTTTTTTTGAGAACACTTCAGGGGGTTAAATCATCCCCACCGCTTATATTTTCACAGATTCCGGCAAGCCGGTGGGTGAAATTGGTGGCCTTGTTACATAGTTCGTTACAACAAGAGAGAGGGAGAGAGGGAGGGATTACAACATCACAGAACATAACAATAACACAAACAACACCAGCGGGTAAACATAGACTAAGCTGAAAAATCGCCAGCCGATAATCGACTTGCGCCACCGCCGAACAACATGCTCGCCCGGTTTCACCACGCCCTTGTGCCCTGCACCACTCTCGTAGCTACGCCGCGCCCTTTGTCCCCCCACTTCTGGGGCAACACTAGAATGGGGACTAAGAGTGACGACGAACACGCAGACCCAGTTCGCCGGACACAACAAAAAAAAACTCTCACTAAGACATGCTCAAAAAAACTCTCACTAAGACTGATCTTATGAACCATGGATTATTTTGTTTAATCACCATTAATTCCATATGTCGTCAGCACAAACAACCCTCTCATATATCATGCGTATTTACCTACCGTCTCCAACAGTTGACAGTCCTAATCTGCAAGCAAGCAAGCGCGGCCGCATGGCATGGATGACAACAAATTAAAGGGTGTGCGTGTGTACTTGGCAAACTACTAATCATCTCATAACGAACTGTTCATATCAAGCGCATTAAACAAAAACCAAGTTGCGAATACGACCACATGGCTGATGTCTTGCAGACGGCTGTTAACGTCTCCTTCTCTCTCTCTCTCTCTCTCTACCCGATCGAGCTTCCTTGTGCCTTCCTCGGTGGAGTAGGCATACCTTTCTCTCTCTACAAGTCTTTGTACACGTCCCAGGCCAAAACGTCACTCCTCCTCTACAAGAACAAAATCCCGAGGCCTTTTTAAAGGAGCAAGCAAAGCGAATTGAGAGCTAGGGAGCACGAGCAGCAAACCGAAGAAGCGATCGAGGGAGCTAGGATTCGAGATGGAGGTGGTGGTGCCTGTCATGGCGCCAAGCGCACCGTGCAGCCCAAGAACCGCGGCGGCCATCGCCGGCGGCGACCACCTCCCGGCATACTGCTACTTCTTCTCCAGCGCCCCGACGAGCCCGTCCAGGGCGAGCTACGCCGGAGACGGCTCAACCACGCCGGGCGGCGGTGATGACGCTGCCACGTTCGACTTCACGCTCGGGTTCAGCGGGCAGCTGCAGCCGGCCACGCCGATCCTTGCGGACGCCGACGAGCTCTTCGAGGGCGGCAGGATCCGGCCGCTGAACACGCCGCACCCGAGCATTCTGCTGGTCGACGACGCCTCCATCTCCTCCTCCTCCTTGTACTCCGCCACCGCTGGCGGAAGAGCCGGCGGCGCGCGCGGCGGGATCATCAAGCGGAGGCGCCGTTGGAGAGAGGCAGGTCGGGAAGGCCCACCGCCACCGCCGCCTCGACGACGGCGTCGTCGTCGAGGAGCAGGAGGGCCACACGGTCTCTGTCCCCGTTCAGGGGCGGCGGAGGTGGTCTGGACGACGACGAGTCCCCTTCGTCGCCTCCGTCTCCCCGAACCTCCATGATGCGGGGCTGTGGCAGCGGCAGCAAGAAGTGGCGCCTCAGGACCTGTTCTCTTCCGGAGCGCGTCCGAAGGCCGCGCCACCGGCGGCGGCAGCAAGGACCCGCTCTTCAAGTACACCATGCTGTCGTCGTCGTCGTCGTTCACGCACCCGCAGTCCCAGAAGCTGAGGAACGGCGGCGGCGGAGGCGGCGACGGCAGCGCGTCCATGCGCAAGGGGAGAGGCTCCGCGGCGTCGGCCAGCGACATGCCCTACGCCATGAACCGGGCGGCCGCCGAGGACATGCGGCGCCGGACCACCACCACCACGCCGCTGCCGTTCCACCGGAACAGCCTCTTCGGCTACCTGCGCTCCAACCCGGCGATCCACAGCATCAGCCGCAAGCTCGGGGGGCAGCAGCAGCAGCAGCCACTCCGGCTCCACCTCGTCCTGCTCCAATCGCGGCGGTAGGCCGACATGATCCGGCCGGCCGTACGCATCCTCGCAAGTATATGCATGCACCGCGCCGTCCTGAAATCTCGACGACGACGAACGATGCAGAAATGGCCGCCGGAGAGAAGCGTCGTCGCCGGCCGGCCGTTTCACCTGTCGCCCCCCAGTTTTATTTTTCCATGTAATTTTGCTACGTATATTCTTTCGTTTCATGTGAACCACAAGGTTTAGCTAGTGTAGATACTACTTATGTACGTACACGGTGGTATTTCCAAGGATTTTTGGACAAAAGAAAATTCAGTATATTTTCCTCCCATCCGATCCTCCTTCGATCAGACAGACAGTTGGTATCTTTGGAATCAGCGATTAAAGGCGGGCGGTCCGATCCCGTGCTGGCGCCGTTGAGATGGCGACACGTGTTTTGGGATTAGCTCGGCAAACCCTGCATCGGATCGTGTTTAAAATGAGGTCGGTGCAGGTGACCAACATGGGAGCACTGTGTGGAGATTCCATCGGGATGCATATTTGGGATGCTGCAAGATGTGTTTCGCGGCAAATTGCCCATGTCCTGAGCTGTGCCGGCCGTACTATAATGCTTTTCTAGCACTGCAAACTGTCACAACTGCTGCGTGCATTTGTGATCGAATAATCCGCGTTAGGATAAGCTGGGCGGCCTGACATTCCCGGACTTAAAAACTCCATCATATGCTGGGTGAGAGCAACTGGTGTGATCACTGATCACAGTGCAAATGTTAGAGTAAAATATTAATCGCTCTCTCTCTCTCTTGTAATGTGAATGTGATGATGCAAGCAGATGCATCACCGATCACCCGTTTGCCATTTTGCTTAGCTCACCTTGGATTCTCATCTGAATTTTCTCCTGCGTGATTTGAAGCCGGCCGCCGTGAAATTCAGCGGATGGACGTCTTTTTCAACTCGATTATCGACGTGTGTGACGTGAGAAAGGCAGACATGCTTATGACCAT